>CAAKHD010008902.1:40665-69104 GCA_901007705.1 Fistularia tabacaria | reverse complement strand
GGGGGGGGGGGGGGGTTGGCCTCTCAGGGGCTGGGGGCGTTGTTTAGGTCGGGGGGCATTTTGGTCCACGGAAGTTTCATTGTCAGTTATAATTAGGAATTAAGTTTGAATAGCTCCGCAATATTTTTTCCATCGCATTTTGACTGAAGGCTTAAAAGAAGTCCAAGTCAGCATCTTTGGTGAAAATCCTTTGCAGTTTGCATGAAATACTCCAAATAACCATAACTTCCTCTTCCACATTTGCTCATTTCGAAATGTAGTTGAGTAGCTATTTTCATTCATTATCGATACAGTTTATCCTGCACTCTGGGCCGCAGGGAGGCCGGAGCCTATCAAAGCTATCTTTGCGCGGGAGGCGGAGTTCACCCTGGATCGATCGCAGGTTCACATATCGAAACATACAACCACAAGCACTCTCTCATTCGCACATCTGGGCGATTTTCAGGGTCTCCTCTGAAGCTTTTTAGATTGTCAGAGGAAACCTGAGAACCCGGAGGAAACGTGCACAGAGACGGGGAGAACGTCCAAACTCCACAGAGAAAGACGTCCAAGTTGGAATAGAACCGCTAACCTCTGCTGGTTGATACCTACACTGGCAAAAAGTTAAAAAAAAAAAAAAGCACTTTTTTTCCTTGGACAACATCAGAAAACACTTCTAGCCATTACTTACCGCCCATCTCAGCTTACCATGTACTTCGGGTGTCTAGGGTACGTCTGTGGAGGTTCCCAGTCACCCAGGTCAAGGTGAATTCTTGTCAAAATCTTCTTGTCGTGGCAACTGGAATAGAATTGACCCGTCATCCGAGAGTGTTCCGATGACCCGGAGAAGCCTCTTGGATGACGGATGAATCGCTTCAAGTGAAGAATATTCAAGTCCGGCTCCCATGACGGGAAGATTTTGACCAGGTGTCAACGGTGCCGCAGAAAAACAAGCATTGGCATGTTTCCCGAATCACGGCATCGACTTGGATGCGGCCGAAAGACTCGCTAATGATTTGATATCGAAAGTTTCCGCCCTGATCGCCCTCAATCATGATTTTAGACCTTTTGGAATTCCTCATTTGCTGGGTGGCTGGGAGTGGACTTACATCATCTGCCGTTCTGTGAGGGTAACGGTCCGTGCGTGGACTCTCAATGAAAGGCAAGGTGGAGTTTTGGGTTCCTTTCATATCTTTACAAGATTAGAAGAGTCGCCGCTCCCATGCTAGCATGCTGTTGACCCAGGACAGATAAATCAGGTCAGTCCTTTTGATGCTGTGCAGTGACCCTCCTCCCCTTCCCCCTCGCCCAAATACCTTCACCGCTCCCGGAACAGAGGAGGGACTGTTTCACCTGAAGCAGCCAACCGCTTCTCTTGAAGCCCCTTAATAATCTCCGGTCTGATATGTCAAGTAGACGGACAGGAAAATGAGAAGGGAGGAACGCAGCCCGGATGAATCACGCACATTAGTGCGGCCTGTAACTTAGCATCAAGCCTGCGGCTGACCGTGACCCTAGAGAAGGCTAAATACAGGGGTAAAAATAATCATTTCTTATCTGAGTGCTGCTAAAATGCGACCGGCTCCTGGTTAAACAAGGCTTGAAATAGTAAAATGGAGTCATTGTTTGCTCTGAGACATATTGCAACCAGGCATCGGGAGTTTATTCCACCGTCATCTGTCGGACATTGTGGCGGTCTTGCTTTGTTTTTGAGTCAATCCGTCTTTCCCGCTATTGTGAAATGATACATGAATAACACATGCTTTTGCTAACTGGGACCTTCTGTATCACATCTGCGCAAAAAGTGGATGGCATTAAAGAGAGAATGTGGATGTCCTTTTGAATGCGGCTTGTTTCGTCTTTCAATTAATGGACGGCTCGTTTTCTCGTGTCCGATCGCGAAGGGCGCTTGAGGAGTAAAACATTTAGTCACCGGCTTGTGAGGCTGCACACTGGAGAAATTTTCCCACCATAGATGGACATCGTCTGCTGCTCTGGTGTGGCTCTGGGGTCGGGGGAGGGGTGGGTTTTGGTGCTGTGCGACTGCTGTAGGCACTCATATTATCACTTTGTTTTCTGAGACAACACACCGCCACTGTAAAAAGACCCCCCCCATTCCACACAACCCCCACCTTTTGCCCACCAACTACCGTTTAACCCAACTAATCCATCAATGATAATGTGGAAATAAAAAAAAAAAGAAGGAAAGCGGTCAAACCGAGAAGCCGCACATTGCAAAATCCCAACCTATGGCTAGATTATCATAACAGGATTTGCCCCATATGACCGATTGCGTGCCCTTGAAATAGATTATAAAAACACAACGGCGGCTCTGGAAAAACACTCCGTGGTTTCTTTCCAACGGCCCCAGAGATGCTGGGAAGAGGCTTCCAGAGAAATCTTTGCAACCGAGAGATTCTCTTGAGTTGCCGTTCACAGTGATTTGTAGGTGCACGGAAGGTATGTTTACATTCCTTCGCGTTTGGCTACTGTGTCGTGCATGTTGGCTTTATTAAACCAAACACCATGACATTGTTTACAAGGGTAGCTAACAGCTAGCTAAGCTGAGCCTTCTTTTTTGCCAACTATATTCTGTTAGCTGATCTCTGGCTGAATGATAGTTTCTCTTGTCGCTAGCTCTAACGAAAAAAAACAGAAACCTACGAAAAGAACAATTATTTCTTTATTTGAAACTATCTAAAGCTATTCTTTGTATCAAAGCCAAATTGGACAGATGCCTACTTTTGTTCCTGCTCCCATCGCCGCGTGAGTGACGCGATTTTGTTCCTTCTTCCCTTTTTCTGCAGTTTTCACGTCCTTGTTCTCGACGCATCATCCGGGCAGTCAATTTTTTTCGGATAACTGTGAGTGTGATTGGTCATATCTGGCCCTGTGATTGACTTGTGAACCGGTCCAGGGTGTATCCCTTTTCGCAGCCAATCACAGCTGGGATAGCCTCTATCAACCTGCAACCCCCTGAGGGCAAGATAAGCTGTATAGATAATCAAAGAATGAGTATGAAAATATATACAACACATCTAGGAAGGCAGATAAATGCACTAAAATGTCTAGTAATTCTTGCAAATAGGTTCCTGGAAGTTAAGGACAGAGGAGAGCTTCTTTTGCAACAGATGGCAATACCGTTGCGACAGATTAGCCAAAGCCAAACGGCGTGTACAGTGAAAAGAAAAGTGGCGATAGGGAATCGAGTCACTCTCTCGGTCAGGTTGCTCTATGCTCAGTGGGCGGGGCCTACGAGGACTTCCCCAGGCCTCTGCATCTGAGTTTTATGCGTCACGGAGTATGAAATGCCATGGCCAGGACGAGCTTTGTTTTCGTCGTCCTGGGGGCGCAAGTACAGTTCTCTGCTTCTCAGAGTTCTTATGTCTTGGGAGGAGCAAACTTGATGACTGAAAACCCCAGAGGGTATCAAAAGGGCTTCGAGCACAAGGCCAAGGGGTTGGTAGTGCTGGTGTTGACCCTCGGTGACCCCCGAACCAGTACCCTTAAAAGATAGCATCTCCAGAACACGGTGACAGGCAGGCAGGGGTACAGTAGAGGGTCACCCACCTAGTAATTATACAAAATTTTTAAAAACAGTACGTTGGTGTTATTCAGCGAGGTATTTCCAAAGGCCTTGAAACACCAGACACAACAAAAGTACCCACACCAATTTAAATGTACATCTGCAAATAGTCCGTGCTGTTGATGAGACTTGCTGACTGTATGGAGTGCTCGTCTAGTCTACGGCTGGGTGTTGAACGGCCAAGCCTGTTGACACCTTCACACACATTCCGACACTGATAGTGGAGGCATCGGGACTAATCGGGGCTCTGGTATTGTGCCAGAGAATGTTCTAGAAGTTTCCCGGCACCCCAGTTGAAAATCCCCTGCTGTCCGTGACACAAGCCACTTCTGAAGTCGCAGGCCAGCTTTCGCCGCTTATCTTTCTGGACCTATCAACAGCTTTTCAGGCGACATCCTACTATCCGTTCACACTGATATCTCAGTTGAGGCACATTCCTGTTTTCAAGCCCACCTGAGTAGGTGATGTGTCTTGTGTCCATTCGCCCTATTCTTTATTACTGGGGTACCCCAAGGCTCAATTCTGGGCACCTTTTCCACTCTCTGTTTCCTTGCTGGTGTTTAATCATACCCCTGTGCCCCATTTTTTTTGGAGCAGACATCTGTTTGTCTGCTGTAATGAAAGAATTTCACCCATCCATTTCCCATCGGCTTATCTGGGGTTGCGTCAGCAGTGTACCGAGCAGATGTCCTCCCTCCCCGGCAACACACTCCATCACCCCTTGGATGGACCAAGATGCGTTTCCGGGCAAGATGGAATATATTGACCCCCCCCCGCCCCAATGTCTGGGTCTACAAGGATAGCCTCTGGCCAAACGATCTTACGATCAAATCTCCACATCATCCGTCAACAAAACCAAGGTCATAAGAAACCTGCCACAATAGGTGCGGTGACTGATGACCTACTATTCTTCTCCGGCCAAATCGTTTCAGTCCTTGTGTTACTCCGCCTGGCACTATATGACACAAGAAATATTAGTGTTTATCTTCCGAGTCTTTGGCATCAGCTACTGCAACGCCATTATTTCAGGTCTCACCACACAAGACCGTTTCTATAAACCCGCCTAAATGAAATTTAGCACAAATAGTTAAAAAGTAACCTTGTAAAAAAAAAAAAAAACCTGGTGTTGCATTGAAGATGAGAAGACCAAAATAAATTAATATGAAGGGCATGTTTTTACAGCTCCTCATTACATAATCCTCATCAGGGTTTCCAGAAAAGAATTTCCCCCCTGACACATCCGCTTTTTCCGAGCGAGAATCCTGAGTCTTCTCAAGCTCCTTATGCAATGTCCCCACTTGCACCGTTGGAACTTTTCGCGGGTCCTAGAATCTTTTCAGGAACCAGTCTTTTTTTTTTCTTTTTCTAGCATTATTCAGACGGCACAGGAACCACGGGCCTCAGTTCACTAGATTCATTACAGCTCCTCTTCCGGTGCAGGGTTTCCTTCTGGTTCCATCGGACCTTGTATGCATGGGTGCTTGGTGATTGGTCGAATCAGAATCCCTTTATTAGTCTCCGAGGGGCTGTTGGAGGGCACATGGGGAAGCATTAACATCAGAAAAAGTATTCAGCATTTATAAAAAACAATAAATAAGAGACTGTACATGTTCACAATAGCTATACATTTGTAAAGACAAGAAAGATATGATAATACTTTATTGATCCCCAAAGGGAAAATTTGTTTGTCACAGCAGCACAAAAATAACAATAAATATGAATATAAATAAAAGAGAAAATTAAAAGGACAAAGGCGACAAAAAGAGTAAGGTAGTGATAGCGCAGATGCACCTCCGGCTGGTCAGAGTTGTGTCCCATCCAGACTGCTGTTATCCAGTCTGAAGCGTTGGGCTCTGCTCCGGGATGGGATGAGCCGTCTGCTGAATGAGCTGCCCGTCAGCCACGGCCCATCGTGCTGGGGGTGGAAAGGATTGTCCAGGATAGCTCCCAGTTTGTCCTTCACCCTCCCCACTGCCAACGATTCAGGTTTGTCCGAGTTCAGTCCCACCACCAGGCAGAAGAACATCCGGCTCTGACCCTTCCGGTCGACGGCACCTGTGCTATGTGTACAAATGTAGCGATAAATATATGTACATAAATATACGTACATCTGCACAAAGGCCAGAGAGAAGCCTACTGCCTACTACGGCAGTAGTCATTTGTCGGCTGTTTTCTCGCGACAAAATGGACAGAACTGGCGAGAAACAGGCCGACAAAGAGGTCCGAGCTCTTCTGGCCCGCTACACCACACAGGGGCTTGCAGTGGAACACGAATTTCTTTGTCAAAACGTATGGAGTTAGCTAATTGCGGTGGGGTGATTCATATGGTTAAGCAGTGCATGGAGAAAATAAGCTAATAGCCTGTGGCTATTATCCCCGCCATGCACAACATGAAGGCCGCAGTTCTTCTTCGCCGTGATTTGGTTTTTGAGCTCGGCGCTAAAAGCTACACATTGACGACGCTTCCGGCTCTACCATGGTTCGTTATTTTCTATGCAAAACTAAAAAATGTTCTCCATGGAGGAGGGCAGTTCGCAGGACACAATCCGAAACGTCCATTGACGTCACCTCTTCAGCTACAGCTCGTTTCAGCAGCCGTTCCCATATCCCATCGTAGGTGTTCTTTCGATGATTAACTTTTATCACATCTGTTGCATCCACTTATATTTATAGCCTCTGTTCTCAACTTTAATATCACCGCCAATAAGAGAGCAGTACCGCAGATGTTCGAAATGTCTGTGGTGTGAAGCCCTTGAACACATGAAATAAAGACCGGGGGGACTGTTTATAGGAAACTCGCGAGCTGCACTCGAGACGTCAGTCTCCCCGAACCGGCTTAATGAGATTTATTTTACAGTCGGTGCACGTCTGGCCGCAAAAACCCTCATCGGCACTCAGACATAAACCCTCACTGGGGGATTCGCGGACTCTGCCCTCTTCTCGGATTTCCACGTCTTTCGCGCTCTTTTTTTTTTTTTTTTTTCTATCCCGCCGCATCCCGTCTTCTTCTCGTCTGCGGTGTCGGGTTGACCCCGGTCGACCTTCGGGTCGAGACGGGGCAGAACCGAGCAATTCCGGGGGGCGGGGGGGGGAGACCTTGACTCTCGAAACCGAGTTACTTCTCGAGGGCGGTGAGTTAAGTCGTCCCGGTTAATCGTGGCCGGGGAATTCACGTTGTCAGCGATGGTTTGGCGAGACAAGGCCGCCCGAGGGAGTGTTTGGTCATTGTCCGGTTAAAGATAAACAGCTCATTAGTCTTCCGCCGGGGGGGTGGTTGGAGGGAGGAGGGGGGGTTGCTAGGCAGAAAACCTTTTCCCTTCAGAGAGGATATTTATTCACATCAAAGGATAACAGATGCGCTTTATCTGTTTTCCTTTCAATCTTTTCTTGCTCCCTCCCTTTCTCCTCCCCCCGTGTCTCTGCGTCGCTTCTCTCTCTCTCTCATCTGTAAACAAAAGCGAAAACATTTCCGCACGGCCCGGGCGTCGCGTTGAGTTGAAAGCTTAAAAAAAAAAAGATATCCGATGCAATTAGGAAAAAAAAAAAAAAAGCAGAGAGACTTGATTTGGGGAAAGGAAATGAACAAAAAATTTTAAAAAAAGCATTGACTGAGGATTGGATTTGACTGAAATCCAAGGCAAATATAAGGTTTTCAAGCAGATTCAATCTAAAACTCCGCACAGGTTGTTTTTTTTTTTTTCCAGTGAGTCCGAGCGCACGGCTACGCTTTATCGTCCATAATGGCCCAAATCGCCTCAACCCATCACGCGACCCTCTTGAGACCCCCCCCCGCAATTTTCGTACACCGGATCCACGCGAAGAACGGCTGCCAGCTGGACGGACGACGGGGGGCAGCGTTCAGTAACGGTTGATAGGAAGAGCCGGCGAGCAGCTTGACTTTGTCCTCCTGTCACAGGACAGGAAGCTTGCCAGACTCGTTTTCTTTGCACAATCTCAACATCAGATTCCCATCCACCTCCTCCCTATCTTTTTTTTTTTTTTTTCAGGCATATATCTTATCCCCGGCCACTTCCTCTGCTCTCACCTCCTTTCCCATCTCCTCCGACTCTTCTCTCATTACCTCTCCTGCTATCTCCCCTATCCTCCCCCCTCCTATCAGTCGCTCCGATGTGGAGCCAGTTAAGCGGAGATGGCCAACTTAGCTTGAATCTGTGAGGGGGGGGGGGAGTGGAAAAAAAAATAGAAAAGCCCCATGAGTAAAAAGAACTAAGTTTGAAAGTTGTATTAGCTTGTGTGAATTTTACCTCCACTTTACCTTCCCTTTGCTTAAGTCCAACAGAGAGCCGGTAAGAGTGTCTTTTTTTTTTTTTTTTTTTTTGCAAGGGCTCCAGCGAGTCACGGTTCACGTGAGATGCTTGGGTTTTATGAATCACCGCCAGGAATAACAAACCAGAGGCTCCCTCAGTGTGTTGCCCAAAGCACTCGGATCCCAGCGAGGGCCATTAGAAGGGGATTTCATGTATACGTAATCCTCCGCCGCTGACGGCAGTTCACACGGAGCGCGGTGGGAACGGATGATTTGCGGGCAATAATGAAGTCAAGCGGGGGGATGGGGGATCGGGGGGGTCCAGATGACTACGAGGGTCTGCATTTCCCCTCAAAACGAGTTCAACATCATTTTCACGGTACACTGACTCGCGATAAGGACAGCTTCTGTAATTCCTTGCCCTGGATGTCTGAAAGTCCAGTCCGATTTTACTTATATGGTGCCAAGTCAGAGTTGTTTCATGACACTTTCCATGTAGAGCAGGTCTGGACCGCATTCTTTAAAATGATCTACAGAAACCCCGAAGTGAGCACACACGTGGCCACAGTGGTGATGGAAGAACTGCCTTCGCAGACACCTGGGACAGATCTGAGCTGAACTCTGGCGGCCTTCTGCTTCGACCGAATTGAGAGAGAGAGATGAGATTACCATGCCATGCCTTTTAGCTGCCACCAAGCCATCAATGAGGCCGGCGCCTGTCCTCTTCATCTCCTTATCATTACAACTGGTTGTCCGTGTCGGGAGCCGGCCTGGATGACACATCATCAGGTCGTCTGCAAAGATGGGTAGATGTGTCGGTGTACGGGAAGGCACAGATGGGCCAATGTGACTAATCTATAAAACTCCAAAGACCTGGAGCTTAAATCATCAGCACTGTGGTTGGCTGAAGTTCAAAAGAAGGTATCCTATTTCCTTTTGGAGTCAAGTCAAGTCAGATTGTATTTATATGGCGCCAAATCACAACAAGGTTTTCTGATGACACTTTACGTGTAGAGCAGGTCTGGCCCGCACTCTTTAAAATGATCTACATAAACCCCGAGGTGAGCACGCTGTTGGCCACAGTGGTGATGGGAAAAACCGGCTTCGCAGAAACCTCGGACAGACCTGAGTTGAACTCGGGTCACCTCGGTTGGCCTTCTGTCTCGACTGGATTGGGTCAAGAGAGAGATCCGGATGACCATGCCCTGTTTTTTAGCTGTCACCAGGCCATAAGGGAGGGCGCTGTCTGTCCTCTGCATTTCCTTATCTGGGATGACACATCATCAAGTCGTCTGCGAAGATGGGTAGATGTGTCGGTGGGATGTCGAAGGACAGAACATACGGGAAGGCACGTACGGGGAAATGTGACTAATTTATTCAACTCCAAAGACCTGGAGCTTAAATCAGCACTTTAGTTGGCTGAAGTTCAAAAGAAGGTATCCTATTTCCTTTGAGTCAAGCCGGATTGTACTTAAACGACGGCAAATCACAACAAAGTTGTCTCATGACACTTTCCATATGAAGCAGGTCTGGACCGCACTCTTTAAAATGATTTTCAGACACCTGCCCCCCCTTGAGAGAGCACTCTGCCACAGTGCCTTTGCAAAAATCTTAGACAGATCCCAGCTTTTGATTGAGATTGAGACGATACCGTTTCTCCCACGACGTTGCCACTGACTGTGTGGATATTAGGGTTAGTTTTCTTTTCTAGTTAGTTTCACTTTGTCTCGAACAACGCGACCCAATCCTTGCTCATACGTGAGATAAGTGATAGTCTGCCGATTTATCTGTAAGATTGTCAGACAAGTACTGGGAATTGACCAAAAAAGAAACACCATCAGACACTCCATTGTACTCTGTATCGAACACCCGCCAGTTTTGATATTTTGCACCGTAATTTTCGGACTAAAGTCAAAGTCAGCTTTATTTTCAATTTCTCCACAAACAATAAACATTAAACCATAGAGTATAAAGTACGCACAGATACAATCTACCGGTACTGAGATTTGACAGCATAAAAACCTGAACTGTATAAATACATATAATTTGAATATCGAGAGTAGCAGCAATTATCCCTAAAGTTAAGTGACAAAACCATTCAGTAAGTATTGACAATATGACTGTTGAGCACACCTGAATATCAGCCTCACCCACTAAATTTGAAAAGCAAAAAAAAACAAACAAACATAGGCCGCAATTGTCTATAAGCTACAGGTGTCCATTTGTAACATGAGTTATTGAGGTAACGCCAGTTGTGACCTGAGATACAGAAAGATTTTCTTGAACTTTTAATTAGATAAGTACAGTAAATGCCTTTTTACAAACAGTGTCTGTAACATGTCTGGTTAAAAAGATAAGAAATACAGTAGCCTTCCAGGAAAAGTCATTGATGCCAGGAGAGGCGCCGTAGGATACCTTGTGTTATACTTTGTGGCCAACAGCGCGACCCAATCGCGAGTCACCGTTGAGGTCTATCAAGTGATTTTTCAAGCGACTACAAATGTGACATTTGTTTGGGCTGTATTTCTTTGGTTAATCCTGTAAAGCAGCTCCATATATGGTATTTCCACATGAGAGTTTGGGTAGAACTCCTTGGGAAGGGGTTTGACCCAAACGCAAGGACACTCTGAGGAGGTGAGGCATTAAAGAGGTTTATTTACAAGGAGGTGGAGCACTTGCGAGACATAGAACTTGCAAGGAGAGACGAGACGTAGCCCTAGCGAGACGTGGAACTGGCGAGGAAGTGGCGAGACTTGGAACTAGCGAAGAAGGGGCGAGTTTTGGAACTAGTGAGGAAGGGGCGAGACGTGGCACTTGCAAGGAAGGGGCGAGATGTAGGACTCGGGAACCAACAACAGGCTCCTTTTATCTGCAGCCTAACCAGGCTAGATGATCCACACCTGTTGAGTTTACCCTCCTGCACGGCTGCTGCTTAACAAGCAGCCAGATCCCAACAGACAGAGAAGTGGACAAGTGCTCCATCGGTGTTTGGGAGTACCCTGAACGCAACGGTCTTACCGATGAGACCGGAGACGTTCCGTTGCAGCAGAGGAGCCAGCCGCATCTTATTTGTTTTTTATTTGTTCATTTCTTTTTGTAACTAGTAAATACTTCCCACTTCCATTGTGCTCTGAGAGAACTGTACAATTGTACAGTTATTTACTGAGGTTAGTTTCCTGCTAAGCAGTGCAACCTCAACTTAAAGCACTTCTTGAGTGGGGGCGGCAACTGTTGTCCGTATCTCCTAAGCATTCTGACTAGTATCTGGAGCCAGCTTGGATGACACATGTTGTGGAATTTTCCTTTTTGAAGGCTTCTTTCAGAAAGTCAGTGAATGACAAGGAATGATCAAAATGGTCTCAAGATATTTATTTGAGGCCTCAAAGGTACAAGTCTCACAGAATATAGGGTAAGCTGCAGGAGAGTACAAAGAACACACGCAGAGTAGGTTTTTATGCGTAAAGAGGAGGCGGCATCTTGAAAAGGGCAGTCAGGGGATATCGGGTCACGGTGGTCCCAAAGTAAGAGAAGAGGTACCCATCTTGAAGGACACATTCCATCAGTCAGGCGATGTGTCTGGTCTCACGATAAGCGAGGACGGGAAGAACACTCAATAAATGGACTTATGGAATTGTTTCTAAGGCTGACAGTTGATCAAGCAGCAGACACCCCGTTTTGAATACATGCCACTGTTTTGATGTATCGGTCCCCCTCCCCATGGGAGTTTCACACACTCAGTCCATTTCCACTGAGAACCAGATATTTTCTGCAGCAAAGACATGGTTTCAGACAATAAGCATAGTTTCACACAGAAGAGTAAAGTTGCAGTTATATTAAATATTTCCACAGCACATCATCAGGTCGTCTGCAAAGATGGGTAGATGTGAGGGTGTTGTGTCTCAGGACAGAAAACATGGGAAGGCACGGACGGGCAACTGTGACTCATTTCATAAACAGTGAAGACATAAAGCTGAAATCAGCTTTTTGGTTGGATGAGGTTCAAAAGGAAGGTATCGCATTTCCTTTTGAATCAAGTCAGATGGTATTTATATGGCGCCAAATAACAACACAGCTGTCTGATTACGCTTATCATGTGGAGCGGGTCTGAACAACAATCTTTCAAGTGATTTACATAAAAACCAACATCCCCCCCCCATGAGCCAGCAATTGGTAGCTGTGGCGAGGAAGTGCTGCCTTTGTACCGAGGCGGAAACCTTGGAAAGATCCCAGCTCAGTGCGGGCGGCTCTCTGCCTCGACCGGTTGGGGTAGAATGAGCGAGAAGGACAAATAGGCACAAATGATTTCATACTGATAATAACAGTAGCGCGAATCGTTTCATGGTCACACTTGAAATGACAGAATAACAGCTTTAATATTCATAAAAAGAAATAAGCCACGACCCCCATGGGAAATTCCTGTCGAAATCTCCTGGTCTTGGTGCCTGGACCTGAATTTCTTCACTCAAAGATGTTTCAGCCCCCGTCTTAGAGGCTTCTTCAGTTCCACTGACCTGTGGGGAGTTTCCGAATATAACTGCCAGGGTTGTTGGCGTGTCTTGATTATGGTGGCTTGTTATGTAAATGGGAGAGTTGATTGGCAGAAACTAGGTCTAAGGAGGTTCTTATGCTAATGAGGTGTTGTTGGTTTGGGACAAAAGAGCAACTTTTGTGGGATTTACCTGGATTGGAATGTGAAACGGTGCAGCCAGACAAAGGAGTGAAAGCTGTTGGATCACATGGACTGAGGCTCAAGTGGAAGTTACCGAGGGCTGGTTCTGCTGGCGGATCTTTCCTGGTTGCTTGGAGGGTGCAGATGGGTCTGGTCCGTGTGTGCAAATCCACGGCGTTATACATTTGCGAAAGGTTGTGTCTGAGGCCCCTCCTCTGTTCGGAGATGTTTTTTCTGTTTTGATAAAGATGGTTTCTTTGACTCCTTTCTCGAACCATCTATCTTGTCTGGCCTGAATATGGACATTGCTGTCTTCAAAGGAATGGCCCTTGTCCTTCAGGTGTAGGTGGACCGCTGAGTCCTGTCATGAAGTGTTGGCTCTCCTGTGTTGGTCTATCTGTTTGTGCAGAGGTTGCTTGAAGAAGCCCTCTAGGATGAGGGGTGAAATGTCTTCAAGTGAAGAAATTCAAGTCCAGTTGCCACGGCAAGAAGACATCGACAAAATTTCACCAAGACCTGGATGCCTGAGAACCTCCACAGTAACCTCCATGGAACCTGAAACGAGAGAACCCAGGGACTCGGGACAAGAAACGAGGCTACTATCCTGCATTGGTGAAGGTACACAAGTGCAGACAGGATAGGAAGAGTGTTTTGAGAGAAGTGCATCATGTGCTCTCATAACTTGAGAGGAAACAGGATTAAACCTCTGGTTTAGAAGTGAGAACTGGACTTAAAACGGATGAGGTCTATCTTTACATTCCATCAGACGGAAAAATTGATAAGTCTAATAAATGGGTGGGCGCAGTGTTTAGCACTTCCAGCTAACAGCCAAAAGGTACCTGTTTCAACTACGATCAACCGGTGTCAGGTCCAGGGGGAACGCCGCCTCTCGGCCAATGACAGCTGGGATGGGCTCCACCCACCTGCAGCGAAAGCAGGACAAGCAGTATAGATAATGAATGAATGAAGTTTCATCCATTTGTATCTAGATCCATGACTTTAGACTTGCGTTACATTTTCTGTGCTGCTAAAGAAAATACTTGTAAATAGTCTACGTATCCTGCGAGGAATCCCAGGAACCCCCCCAGTGATGTCGACCAAAGAGCAGCTTTGGGGTACTTTCTTGTTCACATCGCGTCCCTTCCTTTTATTATCACAACATTTCCAACATATCGCATGTTCCCGGTGAGGATCTACAATCCAACATTTGCCTGTTTCATTGATACTGACCAACTGTTATGTCTTTGGTTCTTGGCGCAATGGACTCCCACGTTTTGTCAACTTGGCCTGGACTTTCGGTTGTATCTTTTCCTTGGTGTCTGTCCCGATTTTTTGCGCCTCTGTTAGCTGTTTTATTCCCTCGGTCCTATTTCCGCTCCAAATCCCTCAGGTTTTCTGTGTCATTCGGGCTTTTGCGACTTCCTGTTTGTGCTTTGGCCGTTCCTCTTCCCCCCTCCTGTTTCGCCCCATTGTCTT
This sequence comes from Fistularia tabacaria, assembly GCA_901007705.1. Classification (NCBI taxonomy): domain Eukaryota; kingdom Metazoa; phylum Chordata; class Actinopteri; order Syngnathiformes; family Fistulariidae; genus Fistularia; species Fistularia tabacaria. The sequence goes on along the minus strand of CAAKHD010008902.1, from coordinate 55,127 downwards.
TGGCTGCTTTCCCTCGAGTCTCTGCCCTCCATTTTCCTTCTTTTCACGTTCTCACGTTCACCTTAAGCCTGACGTATCAAATTTGCGTTTCAACTCTGTCACCAGTACCAATTTAGCTCCAGGCTCAAGTTTAATGTTTATTGTCCTATTTAATTAAGTTTCGGTGTCTTCAGGCTGATGCCGGAAATACACTGACATCTCGACTTCAGTGCATCTCGCTAGTTTCCCATAAACAGTCCCCCCTTCAGAGGCCAACTCCTTCACCCCAAGTGTGTGAAGGGGAGGTTCCGCAGGACGTTCATTCATTAATTTACTCAAATTTCCATTCATTCACTCTCCCACACATCCACTCACTCAGACATCATAGGTGTTACTACTGCGCTGCTACCGCTGCAGCAATTGCTGCTACTCGCAACTTTTGCACATATTTTTACAGTTTATACTGCGCATACTGTTATTTATATTGTTGGATTGTTTAGGTTCCACTTGTTAAACAAGTCCTATATGTTCCTGTACATGTTAACACTGTTTATTTTTTTGTTTGAGTTTTTCTTTTTTTGATAACTTTTCTTGCACTGTCCACTTTCTGCTGTGAGTGGTTGAAATTTCCCCACTGTGGGATGATTTAAGGAATATTCGACTCTATTTTGTTCCGCTCTCTATTTCCTCTGACTTCACAACACCGACCTTGAGAATGTCTGCGGCGTACTTGGCGGTGATATTAAAGTCTAAAACAGAAGCTAGAAGTTCAAACGAGAGAGTTGATTGAAAAGTGAAAAATAATAAAGAAAAGAACACCAGGAATAAGGTATAGGAGCGGTTGCTGGAATGAGGTGAAGTCGCTTTCGGACAGAAAAGATCAAATTATGCTAAGAACGAAATTCTAAATACTGTCCAGCTCCAGTTTGGTTCCAGGAAGTACCCCCCCTTCAGGGGGAACCTTTTAAATTGCTACTGAGGACTTTGGGTGCCGCACTCAAAAAACCAAACCACCATGAAGAAGAAGAAGACGACACAGACAACACGGAGAGCGAAGTTCCCGTGACATTGAAGTTCATACATGGCGGGAATTATAACCATGGACAATCAGATGGGTGTAATTGTTTTTATTTTCTCCCTGTACTGAAGCTACTTGTGAAATTCCCCACCGTTTGCTAACTCCGTACATGTTTGGCAAAAATGTTCATGTTCCGCTCCGAGCCCCTGAGACCCCTCTGGGAGGTAGCAGGCCAGAAGAGCTCGGACCTCTTCTCCTTCTCTTCTTTTGTCACAAGAAAAACATATGAGAAGTGAACACAAAACTAAATGTCATGCCTCAGTCCGCAAGAAGTACCTGCTAATGGGTTATGGTTAGTGTGCCAATCACAAAGGACCTGTGCATACAAGTTCCTATGAACCTGAAATGGTTCTAGGATCTGAGGTCCACGGTCTGTGATTCCTATGCTGTCCGAATACATGCAAAAAAAAAAAAAAAAAAAAGGTTCCTGTGAAAGGTTTCGAAGAACTACAAAAAGTTCCAACAGTGCAAATAGGGATATTTGGTAAGTACAGCAGGACCGATTCTCGCTCGGAAAAAGTGGATGTCTTTAAGAGGGGAAATTCTTTTCTGGAAACCCGGATGAGGATTATGTAATAAAGAGATGTTAAATAAAAAAAAATTGAAAAACATCAGTCCGTATGAAGTGTCTGGAAATTGGCCTGGCTTAAGAGCTCCATCAATCACCAAATATCTACGTCATATGAGTTCCTTCGGAACCATAAAAAGACTGTCTCGGAGTAGGAGCTGAAGTCCACGGTCCCTGGTTCCTGTGCCCAATGCATGAAGAAACGGCGGAAGTTCCTGAAAAGGTACTGGGAACTGCACAAAACCTCCAACAGTGCTAAAGCAGCTAAAGTGGCAGCATCTAATCAGCCCCTATGCCGTTGTCGGACTCTTTGCCAGAGGCCTCGTGTCACGACATTGCACCGTTAGTCGTCCAGGGACCGTGGAAAGTATAGCAGCTACTTTGAACTTAGCGAAACCTGTTGTTACCCCAGAAACGCCCTTTCTTGTTTAATCATTTTTTTAAATAAAGGACTAACTTTACTGGAAGCTGCGCTTCCCCTCACCTCCTCCCCCGCAGACAAAACAGAGATACAGTATATTATTCACTTCGTCATCATCAAGAGCTTTTCAAGATACGTAGGCTCCAGAGAGAGATGTGTGACTCATCACGAACCGGACAAGTTTTGGAAAAAATAAACTCATGGCTGCATATTTTTTCTGTTTTGGAATATCCCATTATTCATCTGTTCTATTTTTGTATTTTGTCAGCTGCTCCACCAATCCTATCTGGGGTTTTTTTCTCTCCTTTTTTTCACCTCATCGGAATCAGATTTATCGACGTTCGCGCATGCAAGGCTCCGGTTGACGAATACGCCCCCGGCTGACGTGGCGCTAAAAGACGACTGGACAGGAACGTTAGAACAACGCTAATTACAACGTGCCAAGTCTGTAAAAGTGATAGGTAGATGATCCATATGACAAGCATAGCCAGCAAGCTGAGGCAGTTGGATAAATGAAATAATAAACAAAGCGATGATGAGATATAGATGTCGGGATTTATGCATTCAGAAGAGCATTGGCTTGTGGGTAATGGCGTCTGATAGTGCATCTCCTACCAGAGGGGAGAAAGTACAACAGGCTGTCTACTGGTTCTCGACTCTGGAAGAGTATGTGCCCAACATTAGGGGCGGTTCTGTGCCTAGATATGATCCAAAGCCAACAAACCCTGCAGAACCATATATTTCTCAACTTAATATGAACTAAAAGCTCCAAACTGCACGCTGGTTAGCGTTGCACCCTCATAGCAAGAAAGTCCCGAGTGGGTTCCCTTCGGGTACTCCGGTTTCCTCCCACGGTCCAAAACTAAACTGCCCTGATGCGTGAGTTAGGGAGTGAATTGTCGTATTTCTCCATAAGACTTGTGAATGAATGAGTGAATAATTGCATGTCTCCATATGATCTGTGAATGAGAAAATGAACAGCTGTTTGTCTCCATGTGAACGAATGAGAGAATGTTTTGTATGTCAACAAACACCAGGTGAATGAATGAGAGAATGGTTGTATTTCCTAATATGACTTGTGAATGAATGAGTGAATAGCTGCATGTCTCCCGTTGATCCGTGAATAAGAGACTGAACGGCTGCCTCCATCCGACATGTGAATGAAGGAGTGAATGGTTGTTTTCTCCATATCTCTTCTGAATGAATGAGTGAATGGTGGTATTTCTTTATATGACTTGTGAATGGATGAATAGCTGCATGTCTCCATATGATACGCGAATGAGAGATCAAACAGTTGTATATCTCCATGTGACATGAATGAGTGGATGTTTACACGTCAACAAACACCAGGTGAATGAATGAGTGAATGGTTGTATTTCCTAATATGACTCGTGAATGAATGAGTGAATAGCTGCATGCCTCTAGTTGATCTGTGAATAAGAGACTGAACGGCCAACTCCATCCGATGTGAATGAATGAGTGAATGTTTGTATGTCAACAAACGCCACGTGAATGAATAAGTGAATGGTTGCATTTCTCAATGTGACATGTGAATGAATGAGCGAATAGCTGCATATTTCCATCTGAGTGAATGTTTGAATGTCAACAAATGCGCGGATGAATGTGTGAACGGTTGAATGCCTCCATATGTGGCCCTGCGATCGACTGGCAATGAACGAATGAATGAATGAATCCACATATTTTGAGCCACCTGACCTCCCTTACATTGTGGTCAACCTCTGACTTTCAGAACGCAAGCGGATTCAGGCAAAATACCGAGAAAAGTTGTTGTTCACCAAAGTTTGCGGTCGTGAGTCTTGGGTTTGACCGTCCGCATCTCCTCGTGGGCACCCGGCCGGGGGGGTTCATCTATCGATCCTCGGAAAAACATCTGACCTGGCTCTGAACCAACCACCACTCTCTCTCCCTGTCATTTACCTCGCTCTTGATGCCCTGTGTGTGTGTGTGTATGTGTGTGTGAGTGTGTGAGTCAGATGCCGGGCTTTCGCACACACACACGTGCCCTCGGACTCAAGCTACTCAGCTGATTTTACAACGCCGCTTTTGTTATTTTTGTTTATTTCAGCATTTCGAACGAACCCCCTGCTGCTTTTGAACAGAATCATGGCGAACTTCATCCGGTCGTCCAACTCCGCAGCTTTGGAAGCCTCCTGAGTGACTCACACAGGACTATTTTTTCCTTTTTTTTCTTCTTTTATACAGAAAATATTCACTGGAAACAGCTGTTAAAACAACAAATTATTAGACGGGGAGTGGAGATCCCACGGACACAAAGCACAATTATACAACATCACATCATATTAAATGGAAATTTTGATTTTATTTTGTTATTTGAATTATTATTATAGTATAACAGTACTATATAGATGTTATATAGCACTACATAGATGTACTTTAATAGTATGTGATAGTATTTGGGTTTTAGCCCGTTGATACCGTGACCAAACATCAAAAACCATGGCGCCCGCTTGTTTCTTGCGAAACCCGAGTTGAGTGTCGTCGTTACCCGGGGCGATAATTAGATGTAATGTGTATCAACAAAACCCGATGCAGACAGGCTGCTCAGATGTGAAGTGGATAAGGAGATGTGTAGGCTGTGAGTCGCTCAAGCCCCCTAAACAAACACACACACATGCTGACCCTTGTGAGGGAACGGCAGCTGTTTTACGATGAGATCATGAAGGAACCCCGGTGCATGTCATGTCTGTGCATATGTGTGTGTGTGTGTGTGTTAGTATGTATGCGTGATTATGATGTTACCCTTTGTGTGTCTGTGTGTGTCGAACTAAAGGAGTGAATTCCTTGCCCGTGAGTCACGGACAAGCGGGGATCGCAAAGTCAGGCGGCTAAGTCCCCCCCCCCCGTGTCTCGGAGTACAAACACGCCCGAAGACGCGCTCTCTCTCGCTCCAGAGATCACCCTGGTAGCAGAGGGCTGACGTCAGGTGTGTATACAAGTGTTCTGTGGCTGCGCCTTCGCCAGTTCCTTAGTCGTTTAGTTTCGGCCTCAGCAGAAGCAGCACCGCCTCGGACTTTAGAAGTATAATGGTACTTAAAAGAAGCCTCTGGAAAAACGTGATAACAGATAGGGCAACGTGAGCCGCTTACAGACGGAGCACTTCTAAGAACCGTCGAGCTCGAATTTGGTTCCAGGAAATACTCTCCTCCGGGGTGGGGAACTTTTAGTTTTTGTACTTTCACAAGTAGTAAGGGACCGCGGTAGCATCTGCGACTTGCACCTTAAGCTGAAAACCCCAAAACAAACGGTGGCGGAGAAGAGGAAGAAGACGACATGGGCAACATGGAGAGCGAAGTTGCTGTAGCGTTCCCGTCTACTGCTTGGCTGGTGAAAAACCCCACCATTAGCTAACGCTGTCTCAATTTTGGCCAAAATGTTGACGTCCGGCTGCCAGCCCTGTGACGTAGCGGGCCAGAGGAGCTTGGACCTCTTCGTCGGTCAATTTCTCACCGCCTCTGTGCATTTTGTCGCAAGATGACGGCAGACCAGTGAGCAAAATTATTTTTTAGGAATTGACGTCTACGTTCTGTCATGAGTTCCCGTGGAACCGCTAAAAAAACACCCTGCATCGGAGTAGGAATTGAAAATTGTTCTAGGAACTGAGGTCCATGGTCCCTTGTTCTCATTCTGTCCGAATGCAAGAAACGGGCTACTTCCTGAAAATGTTCTCGGAAATAAACTCCTCCAGTGGAAAAGTAACAATAGTTTTTTGGGTTTTTGAAAGAACGCTTTCTGTATGGCAACACAGGCGATAGACTGTGGACTGCAGACTTGTATTCTCCTTGATGCGATGGAGAAAATCCCCCTTTGATGAGGGACTTTTTCTCACAGAGCCATGTGTTTTCACTGGCGCCCTTCTTTCATTTTCTAGTAGTGCAAGACGCCAAGGAAGTTGCAGACCAGCAACCCGGAAGAAGCAAAGCAGACACTGATCCGTCTGCTTTGGATGGGATCCTGTTGATGACGTTGCCCAACACCTTTTGAGCACTTGGACGGCATCGCTGTTGTTCCAACCCCCCCTTTCCCGAGTCTTGTCCGCGTGGAGTCGGTGTGTTCTTCCCATGCTTGCATGTTTTTTGGGTTGTGTGCATGTGTTTTTGGCAGTTCCCTCCCTCCACCCCAGCATCAAAGAGCTGGTACAGAGTTTGTCCCTTGGGCGCGGCAGCGCTGCGGCATCCCGCCGCTGTGGCGAGAACGGGGATACATTTCACTGGATTCTTGGAGTACAGATCAGCTTCTTCATCTTCTTCTTTGGGCTGCTCCTTTCATTCTCTGTACCCTTTCCTCTCACACCAACTAACATCATGTCCTCTTTCACTCCATCCAGAAAGCTGCTCTCTCTGGTCTTCCTCTTCCTCTCATTCACACACACAAATCCTGTCTTGCTGTGACCAACCTCTCCTCAGAGCATACCTGCGCCTCTCTAGATTTTCTGCTCTCTATGCAGATCACAATGTCATCTGCAAAACATCATAGTCCATGAAGGATTATGCATTTTCAAAGGTCTCTATCAAAACAGGGCTAGCATTGTTTCACGACTGGGCTCTGAGGTAAGGTCTGAGGTTTCAACCTCACTTAATGTATTATTCTCTTGGATTTTGAGAGACTCTGGTTGTAAATTCTTGTCCCTGATCTACTGCAGCAGTCCTGCCTGGCGCTCATCCTTATTTCTTTCATGAGTACTGAAGCCAATATTTGTATCAAGTCACCAGAACTGTGTAGCTGTTAGCGGTGCTGTTGCTCATGTCCCTCCAAATGTCACACCAACCCCCATCTCCGTCGCAATCGTGCTTTCTATCTCTGTGTTTCTCCCTTGGTCTCTTTCTTTCTAAACGAACCAGTCGAGGCTGATGGCCGCCCGCATCCAGCTGGGATTTCTGCCCCATAAAGGGCACCCATCCCTTGCGGCAGGCACCAAGTGTTTGCTAATGGGGGAACGTTGGGTTTGCTAACGGGGGAATGTCGAGTTTGCTAACGGGGGAAAGTGGAGTTTGCTAACGGGGGAATGTTGGGTATGCTAACGGGGGAATGTTGGGTATGCTAACGGGGGAATGTTGGGTATGCAAACGGGGGAATGTTGGGCATAGATAAAATCTGACTTGACGGGACTTCGAGACTGACGCACTTCAGGAAGTGAAATGTTAGATTCCTAAACTTATTATTCTCTGTAACAAATGCTGTTCGATCAGTGATGCACATTGACATGTTTACACCCCTACGAAACATGCCAGAAATTTTTACGTGGTTGATGTGTCTCCGAACCACCATCTTGCTTTCAAGCGTCAATCAAAAACAGATTTTTTTTTTTTTCATCATTCCTTGAAATAAAAGAAAAGCATTCGTATGATCAAAACACGGTTGTTGTTTTGGAATATAGATCCAGTAGGCTGATCGGCGATCGTTTCACGGCTAACGGCTGGCGTCTGGGTGGAAATGTATGTTTTCCCCATCTGCATTTAACTTATGTAATTCATTATGTCATGATTAGAATAAAACGCCGCAATGGAAACCCCGGCGAAAAGGGAGAGACGGACGTGGACGATGAAGTCAGAACCGCGGTTGATAAAATCACGGCGTCGGATTTAGAATTCAATTCGTATTCCAGAACCCTTTCAACCATTAGCATCACAGCTGTAGCTTGTATTATGGTTCTTTGACACACGCATATAAATGCACTCGTGTGTGTGTCTGTGTGTGTGTGAGTGTAACCGACCAACTGCATAAACGTACGGTCATTCTACCTTAAAATAATCTCGCTCCGTTGTTAGACACACCATCATCTGTGTATGTATGTGTGTGTGTGTGTGTGTGTGTGTGTGTTCAGTGCGGTTCGTTTTGTTCCGTCAGGAGTGAATTTAATACCATGGCGGGCTAAAAAGACATGGAACATTAGTTACAACTGTAACAACAAGAAACTAAAGCTGTAAAAGATGATATTCGAAAACCTAATCAGAACCCCTGGTCTTGATGGCGGCTCTTGGAAACTCCCAGAAATAGTTTGAAAATTTCCTGGTATTCCGTTGAGTGTCCTGCTTTTTTGCAGCATCTTGGCTTTGAGCTCAAGGATGCTTGGAATCGGTGAGAATTATAAAAAAACTCTTTGTTTGATAATGTAAAAATGAAATAAATGAAACACACGTAACCGTGTATTGACATTGTATTGAGTGGAAATTATTCCAGTTCTATTTTACTATTATATGATTACTATTATAATAAAAGAAAAGTATTATCATTATCATAATTATAATTATTGTTGTATTTCACCTAGCATAATATATAATGATATATATATATAATGTAATATGATATATAACAGTGATAGTAATATAAAAATTATATAATACACTATATATGATAATAATATTATAACAATACCACTACTACTAATAATAATTATGGTAATACATTATTTAAATAATCTTTTAAAATATTAATATCAAAAAGTATGATAATTATAAAAATGTCCAGATGAAAATGCCCAGATTCAGAAAACACCAAAAAATTAGCCATATGTTGAATAAGGAGTTGATGTGGGCAAAAAATGAAATTGTTTTTGTGAAAAGATGACTTTTAAGAGGGTGAAAAAGTGTTGCTGATATAGGTTAAAGCATCCATTTGACCTTAAGTAAGCTTAGATAATGAATGAGTGAATTAATAATAATGAAAAAATGTTATTAGTGTTTTTAATAGTAAGAATCCCAATTGGGATTAATGCAGCATGATCCTATCTTAATAAATATATAAAAATAAATATACCAAATACAAGAATAACACCAAAAAAATCGTACATTGTTTTTCTCACCCGGAGGTATTGAGTGTGTTTATTTCACTTGGACCAATCCAATAAACCGTGGCCATTTTTAAACCTTTCCCTTTTTTATGATCTTAAAAAAAAAGAAAGGGGAGCCTGAAATGAACATCGGCTAAACCTCCCTGTCCTGAACGACGGAGTGATACCGCTGTGTTTGAATTATTTTACCACTTATATTTTTTTTTGTGTAACGTTTGATGAAAAAAAAAAGGGTGTTACCTAAACGCTGATTTTATCAGCTCCTAAAGGTCCCGGGTTGGATTCCTACAATATCCATGTTCTCCCGGTGTCTGCGTGGGTTTCCTCTGTGTTCTCCGGTTTCCTCCGAAGTCCAAAAACGTGAAGTGGGTTCATTCTTCTACTTCTCCTTTTCCTTTCAGCTTTTCCCTTCAGGGGTCGCCACAGCCAATCAACCTTCTCCATCTGACCCTATTCTCTGTATCCTCCTCTCTCACACCAACTACTTTCATATCTTCTCTCACTACGTCTATAAATCTTCTCTTCCGTCTTCCTCTAGACCTCCTGCCTGGCAGCTCCAATTCCAGCATCCATCTACCAATATAGTCCCTATCCCTCCTCTGTACATGACCCAACCATCTCAGTCTGGCTTCTCTGACCTTCTCTCCAAAACATCTAACATGAGCTCTTCATTGAAGACCCTAAATTATCCAGAAGTGTGAATAAAAGGGTTGTACTTCTTTGTATGACGTGGATGAAGGAGTGAATGGTTGTATATTTCGATACGACATGCAAAAGAGTGGGTGATTTTTGATTTTTTTTTTTATCTCTGTATGTGTGAATGGCAGGGTGAATGTTTTCCTGATCCAGGGTGAACCCTGCCTCTCGTCCAATGACAGCTGAGATCCGCCACAGCCCCTCCCCACACCATGACTGCAGGATAAGCGGTATAGATAGAATGAATGAATGAATGAATGAATGGATAAATGAATTCATGTAATAGGTACTTAGGGTCAACAGTCCAGAGCAATGGAGAGTGTGGAAAAGAGGTAAAGAAAAGGGTTCAAGGAGGTTGGAATGGTCGGAGAAAAGTTTCAGGGGTTCTATGTGACAGAAGAATATCAGCCAGAATGAAAGGAAAGGTTTACAAAACAGTGGCGAGACAAGCGATGCTGTACGGTTTGGAGACAGTGGCACTGAACAAAAGACAGGAGGCAGAGCTGGAGGTAGCAGAGATGAAGATGTTGAGGTTCTCTTTGGGAGTGACCAGGATGGATAGGATCAGGAATGAGTCCATCAGAGGGACAGCACATTTTAGATGTTTTGGAGAGAAGCTCAGAGAAGCCAGACTGAGATGGTTGGGTCATGGACAGAGGAGGGATAGGGACTATATTGGTAAATGGATGCTGGAATTGGAGATGCCAGACAGGAGGTCTAGAGGAAGACCGAAGAGAAGATTTATGGATGTAGTGAGAGAAAATATGAAGGTAGTTGGCGTGAGAGAGGAGGATACAGAGAATAGGGTCAGATGGAGAAGGTTGATACCCCTGAAGGGAAAAGCCCAAAGGAAAAGAAGAAGAAGAAGAAGAGTAGCTGAAATTCACCATGCAGAACTTCAAGTCGAAATCGAGTTGAAATGAAAGAAAACTAGAATTTCTTTGCCGAATTTCTTTTATTTTCAAAGGAATGGCAGTATTTCTAAAAATTCAAAACGGGTGGTGCGATGCTTGTGGTAGATTACATTTCTGCTTTCTTGCAAAAGACCTGCAAATATAACTTTTTCACAATTAAACTGCAGGGCAATCCAATTATATTTGCCCAGGAGACACCTTTATATATATATATATATATATATATATATATATATATATATATATATATATATATATATATATATATATATATATATATATATGTATGTGTTTGTGTGTGTGTGTATGTATGTATGTATATGTGTATATTTGTATATATACATATATGTATACTGTATATACACACACACACAGAATTTCCTTTCTTTATAATACATTAAATATATTATAAATATGTCCATCAATATAACCTAAGATATATGTATGTATGTATGTATGTATATATACATATATGTATATATGTATATGTATGTGTATATATATATATTATATTATATATAATATAAGATATTTAATATATATATTATAATATAATGTATATATAACATTATAGATATGTCCATAAATATAACCTAAGATATATATATATGTATATGTGGACATTTTAAATGGAATGACAGGCCTCTGTGGTTGTAGTTTTAGGAGGCCTCCAGGGCAGTGGCCCACTTGGACGGCCGATTAATCCATCTGTCAAACATCTGCTGTCACTCAGCACTTTATCATCCATTATTAACCAAAAAAAATAAAATAAAATGAAATAAATTCATGCGTGACTTTAGAAAATTGGCGCCGTTATTCAAGACGGACATGTACATGTCAAGGAAAACATGTGCGCTCTGGGGGATGAAGACATCTACACATGTGGTCGGGGGTGGGTCGGGGCCGGTCGGGCGTGTGCCGGGGGGGGTTTGGCGAGGGCAGGGCGGGGCATTGCTATAACAGCTGTGCGAGATGACTTAAACATCCAAAACCGCATCGGCGAAGGCTAACGTACACAGACGCGTATACAGCATGTACATACACACACATGCCTGCATATGGTATCTATGCATCTTTTGCTCCCAGTTTAATGGCGACTATTGGGATTGGGGGTAAAAAAAAAAAAAAAAAAAAGGTGGACCAGCCCAACTGGCGTTATCCTATCACAAATCAGCATTAAACAAAATAAGAAAAAAAGACAATTTAAATGAAATACATTTTTATCGCGTGTATTCTACCACCGGTGACATGGGACTTCTGTTTTGTAAAATACAAGATCCGGTCCGGGACCACGTTGCGATACGTAAGTGACATCCGTTTTTGTCGTATCAGACGGTGAATCACCCGTACGGCAGACGGTTTAGACGCAAGTCATGAAAAGAAATGTGATGATTCAGCTTTCTTGGTGACGTCAATGCACGTTTTTCCAGGAGTTTCCATGTAGAACAACCTCTGAATGATAACAGGGTTTTGCACAATTGCAATTGCTAATGAAAATTTATGCTTAGTATTATGATTTTCACGCTATTTTTTTATCGTTTCCATAGCAAAGTGTCTAGTCCGCCTTTTTTTTTTTTTTTTTTTGCCGTTTTTTCCGTGTCTGCCGCGCACGTCAATCCCTGAAGCAGACATGCAGGTCATCAAGGGTTCAGAAGGTGTAAGTGCAAATATAGGATATTGGTCTTTATAGCCTTGGCTGAAATTAGATGTTCAAAAAATATGGAGACCCAAGAGTCCGTCCGTCCATGCATCCATTTTTTGCCAATTTATCCCAGGCCAGCCGAGGGACCCGGCCCCTCCAGCCCATCCTGGGTCTTCCCCGGGGCCTCCTACCAGTGGGACGCGCTTGGAACATCTCACCAAAACATCCTGACCAAAGGCCTGAGCCGGATGGGAAGGGGCAGCAGATGGCCTAGCTTCTCCCCCGATCTCTGAGGGAAAGCCCGGAAGGACCGATGAAGAGTCCGTATCACCGCACCAACGCGCCCGTCGATCTCGCGCTCCGTTCTTCCCTCCAACTTGAACACGACCTTGAGATATTTGAACTCTTTTACTTGGAGCGGGATCTCATCCTCGACCCGGAGGGGGCACTCCACCTTCTCTTGGCCGAGGAACCTTGGACTCGAAATCGGAGGTGCTAATTCTCATCCCGGCCGCTGATTCGTGTTAAACTGCAAAATTGCTCCAGTGAGAGCTGGAGATCACGGTCGGATGAAGACAACATCTGCTCCAAAAAAACAGAAGATACAGACAGGAATCCCTGGCAGTCATTAAATCCGACTCTGAAAGCATAAAAGCCTTCCTGTGGAGCGACATAGGAAAACTTTCTGAACAACGCAAACAAACTTTCAAACTTTTGGTCAATTGACATGACAATTGGTTGACACGAACAACAAAGGTGTACCCTGAGTACTCGAGAGTACTCCAGAGTTCTCCTGAGTACTCTAGAACACTACAGAGTACTCCTGAGTACTCTAGAATACTCCAGAGTACTCCAGAGTATTTGGACTAGGGGTGACTCACAGTCTACATCCGCTTGGAATTTACCCGTTCATGTAGTTTCGGGGTCACCCCTTGCTCCCAGTCACCCTCATTGTCGGGCTTAATAATGTTCAATCAGTCGCGCTTGTTGAAGTTTACACTTGGCATCGTACGACATCTTTTATTGTGCAGAGACAGGAAGTGTCGCTACCCGCGCACGTTTTTTTTTTCGGTTCAACACAACCTGCCGGTCTGGACTACAACACCTGCGGCCGTTTCCTACGGTCTCCAGGGCGCAAAGAACGTTTTCTGAAAACCAAACAGAACGTTGTTGTGGGATCATAGATAACCGAGCTTTGAACCAAACCCTCGGCTTTACGTCTCGTAACTTCTTGGACATCACTTCCTGTATTCTACCATGACATGTCATTTGCTCACTTGTCAGTTTTTAGCCAAATATGAAATGATGAATTATTTTCCTTTTGATAGTTTAAAATCATTTCCCGGACTGTATTTATGTCCATTAGCCATTTTACTGTACAATAATTTCAGCCCATATCTATTTCGAACATAAATTTTGCTTTTTTGGCTCCATGAATCCAGGGTGAGGAGGCTTTTGGTCTAAACAGTGTGAACGGATCACTGAGCGATGGGAGCGTAAACTCAATTAAGTTACTCCTGGGGGTACCTTATCAGGAAAAACAAAATAGAAAAATGCATTTTCTGCTGCTTGCTTTACCGCAAATCTGAGTCCTTGGGTTCGAGGCATTTGTTTACTCGCTGAAACTTCCAACCCTGACGTGGTTCGTCCATTAGACATAAACACGTTTTTGTGAATCACAAAGCCGGCGTATGAGGCGACCGATCGCCTGACGCCACAGACTAGGGTGTTTATCAACTGCGCGCAAACACTTCCTCCCACTCGAACCAGCGCTGAACTAGCAATTGAAATGTTTGTATTTTTGATATAGTCCTCAATTAGCGGTCATTGGTCGTTCCAATTTTTTGTTAGCATTAAACCCCTACGTAGCGGTCACTCTCACATAGGTTGACTTTTAAGGATATGGGGACTGCGGTCCTGAACAGGCCGTCCTGAAGTCTGGAGCCGCCCCCTTTATGGGGGAAACCACAAAAAACTCCCTCTGGACTTCTTCCCCACGCGCCACGGACTTTTTGTCAGCTAATGTCTTCAATCCTAGAGTGGTTCTCCAGACCTCCGGCCTCTGGCGGGTTCCTTGACACACAGTAGCAGCCTGAGGGAGCTATGGCTACCGCTAGCCCGCTTTTAAAATCGCAGTCACGGCTTTCTGTATCAGTGATACGCTGATGTTTCAGTCAGTTTGGGATGTCATGTCACATTTTATTGATATGGTGACACTTTTCCATGTAGAGCCGGTCTGGACCACACTTGTCAAGGTAATTGATATATTGATAAAAAATCCAATATCTGAATCCTATCACATACAAAACAAAGCCGACCGATCCGATTATGAGCT
>CAAKHD010008902.1:17309-39984 GCA_901007705.1 Fistularia tabacaria | reverse complement strand
ACTGTCTGAAAGATTTTTTTTTTTTTTTCTTCTTTTATTTGACGCCCGGGCGGGTTCGGGGGCCCGGGTGGGCGTGTAAAAGTCGGATTATAAAAAAAAAAAAAAAAAAAAAAAAACGGTTTGAAGTCGAATCCGCGATGAGGTTTTATCCGCTTTTTTTTTTTTTTTTTTTTTTCGACGAAATGTTTCAGACTCTGTAATTAAAGTCACGCTCTCAGACTCTCTGGCTTGCGAGGATGCGTGTCGTACACGCTGCCGACTCTGACAGGAAACGCAGAATAAATCACATTTAAGTCCCTTGTTTATGAATTAGGAGTTCATTCATCCTCGGGAATAAGTCAAGCTCTTGCTCGTTTAGTCTCGGTCTCTTTCTGGAGAAATGATTTCATGGCTTATGTAATAGAAAAGTCACATCTCCGTGGTCAGTGCTCCTGCCTTGATCATTCTTCTTCTTCTTCTTCTTCTTATTATTATTATTATTATTATCATTATCACTGTTATAATGACAACAGCAAGAATGATAAAAAAAATGCTATATTCATGCATTATTCATTCATGCTGTGTGAATGAGTGATTGTTTTTTGTGATTTGATGTCTCTACATGACCCATAAATGAGAGAGTGTGTGTTTGTATGTCTTCACATGATGCGTGAATGAGAGGGTGAATGGTCCAGGGGGTGAAACGTGCGCCTATATGCGGCCCTGGGATTGATTCATCTCAGCCAATGACCGCTCAGATGAGCTCCGGCCTCAGTGTGACCTCGAGTGCGAGATAAGGGGTCTCGATGATGAATCAATGAACGTCTGCTCTGTGTTAGAGGAGATTCCTGCCGGCGATAACATTCTGATTTGTGTCCATTATTGCATGCTGCCACCCTCTGGACAAAACATAAAAGTGTGTGACTCCGGGACAAGCAGATCAACTTTATTATTTTTACAAGAAAAGCAACTTAACAAGCAAATAATTCAAATACTTAATGATACATGTTTTTAAAATCTCTCATCTGGAAATAAACAAAAAAAAAACCGACACGTTCCGTCCACCTGCTAATCACCGCAAAGACGATTTCAATGTTTTATTTTATTTACATAAATTAAAAAAAAAAACATCTCTGTTCATGGATTCAATCTCAAAGGAAGCCTCGCTGTTTGTGTGTGTGTGTGTGTGTGTGTGTGTGTGTGTGTGTTTACCAAAAGTAGGAGCGTAACAATGCAACAACATTGTAACAACAGCGAAATTAGATTAAACTGAGAGACTAAATGAGGCACAAATGGCTCTTGAGACCACAGGGAGGCGCCAACGTTTCTCAGGTTTGATCCACAGACGCGTTTGGGCGGTGCTGCTGGAGTGGGGAGTTTCCCTGGAAAAGGCGAAGTGTAACCGAACAAATTAGCGGGAAACGGAAAAAAGGACAAAGGTGGCGTTCGACTTCTCTTCATCGTTGGTGTCCGTCTGCAGGCACGGCCGCCTCCTTTTTCACCACGCAGGAAAGGGAGTCAGGCACAAATACCGCCGTTAGCGCCTGGCGTGGTAGCTCCATTTGGTGTGAGGCGTTTAAGTCAGGCCTCGATCCTGGGATATTTCAGCGTCGCCAGTTTGACAAAGTCCTCGGCGCTGTCCAGAGACACCAGCCGGTCCTGCGGAGGGAAGGAGGGAGGGAGGGGTTGATGGGAAGAGAAAAAGGGAAAATGAGAAAAGATGAATGAGAAAAAGGTTCTATTCATTCATTCATTCATTTATTTATTCGTTCATTCATTCATTCATTTAATCGTTCATTCACTCGTTCATTCCTTTTTCAGGGTTGGATGAGCCACTTCCGTGGAGCCACATTCACCCTCTCATTCACACATTGTATAGAGACACTCATTCACACATCATACTGAGACGTGCAACCGTTCACCCTCTCATTGAATGTGCGAAGAGTGAGATTTCACAGTTCCTTCCTGCCGGCTGCTGTTCGGCTGTTTAAACCAAGCTCTGCTCTCAATTAAAAAGCCCATTCTTTCATTCATTCATTCATTCATTCATTCATTCATTCATTCATGCACTCACTCACTCACTCACTCACTCACTCACTCACTCACTCACTCACTCACTCACTCACTCACTCACTCACTCACTCACCCATACATCCATTCAACCATAAGTGTTGCTGCTGTCAGCATTGTTGCCAGTTGCCACTTTTTGCACGTGTTTATACCGATTATATATTCTATATTTCTTTTTAATTCTATTGTATTTTTTTAGATTTCTTCTGATATTTATATATCTTAGTGCTGCACATGATTATTCACTCCATCGAATGCAGAATCCACTTTCCTATTCCACACGTCATCTTGAGAGATGCAACCATTCACCCTCTAATTCATGCATTCAATAGAGACGCTCATTCACACATCTTATAGATCCATGCAACCATTCACCCTCTCATTTAATGTGCGAAGGAGAGATTTCCCAGGTCCTCTCTGTCGGCTACTGTTCAGCTGTCTAATACCAAGCTCTGCTCTCAATAGACGTCTTTTCATTCATTCATTCATTCATTCATTCATTCGCTAATCCACCCATCCATCATTCAGCCATAGGTGTTGCTGCTGCAAGCACTGTTGCTAGTTGCCACTTTTTGCACATTTTTTTACTCATTGTATATTCTTCATATTCTTTCTTTATTTCTTTTGCGTTCTATTTATTTATCACATATGTGTATGTGTATATATGCATATATATTATATGTAGGTATGGGTATGTGTATGTATATACGTATGAATACATGTGTGTGGACATGTATGGTGACATATGTGCATATGTGTATCTATATATGTGTGTATTTTTCTTTCCTAACTGTTTTTTATTGTTCCTGCTGCAACACCTGAATTTCCCTTATGGATTTATCTTATCTTATCTTTATATTTTTAGATTTCTTCTGTAATGTACATATCTTACTGCATATGATACAAAGAATATTCTATTCATATGTCATAAAGAGCATGCAACCATTCACCCTCTCATTCACACGTCTTATAGACATGCATGGTAGATTCAGTAATCCGGATTGAATCTTGGGATTAAAAATTCGATTCGATAACTTGAATTGATCCATTCTTTGTGACGAGTTAATCCAGTTAATGATCCAGACGGGACAATCGGGCCCAGACCTCCTGACCGGTTGCTTTAAATGTCAGGATAATATTTTCAGGCGGAAAAGATTGAGTTCAGCTCTAATTTAATCAAATAACAAATAATAAAACTTATCTGGATAATGAAATCTCGATCACACAACAAACTGAAAGCTGAACGGACTAATATTGAATTCACAAATTTGAACTTTTTCTAATAGGTTGTACACTTTTAGTGCATTAGCAGTATGTTTAGACTAAAAAAATCAAAAAAAATATATTTGATGTTCGTAATTGAAATAAAAATGTCATAGGTTTGACTTTGAAACATGAATATTTTTATTTATTTTTCAATCCATTTCAATATTTAATTTATTTTACTGCAGATATTTGTGAAAAAAAAAAAAAAAACTGCTTCAGAAGGCGAGTGCTCACCATGACGTAAAGGTATCTGCTCTGGTAGCCGCTCCCTGGCAGGAACAGGGAGGTGTTCTCCAGCAGCTGCTTCAGCAGCTCTGTCGCCTTGCGGACGTTCTCCTGGTCCCCGCTCAAATGCCGACTCTGTCGATTCACGTTCAGCAACGAGTCCGCCTCGCGCTGATAACCTGCAGGGGGTGACGAAAATCAAAAAAATATATATTAAGAAAATGCTCGATAACCGAACGAAGGGGTCAAGACGACGGCCGGACGCCTCACCCAGCTGCAGCAGGATTTTCCTCCATCGGGATCTCACCTCTCGCCGGGCGTAGCGTAAAGTGTGTATGTCAAAGTTCAGCTTCTCCCATTCCTGAAGCACAGACACGCACACATATGAATGATGCATGATGCTAACGCTTCACTATTCTGGTTTTCTGCTGTTGGTTTGCGTCTGATGACGTGCACTCAGGCAAGACACTGAACACTAAAGTTACTCCTGATCTTTTTACCTTTTTATTCTTTTCAAGGTTGGCAGGTGAGGCACGGCCTCTTCCTGCCTCCCCTGACTGCACCTCAATTTTTGCTCCTTCTTCTCGCTATTCTTTACCGTGCGTCATAGAAGGCGGTGACTCAAGGTCGTGTGTCCACAGTCCCTTTCCGGTTTAAGGCAGTTTCCTCCGCTCAGTTTTTTGGCCAAGTTGATGTTGGGTTTCTGTCAATCACTTTAAAATTGTGATGATACAGCTGTTGTGATTTGGCGCCATGTAAATAAAAAACGTCCTCAGTGAATGGTTGCATGTCCATATATTTGTGAATGAGAGGGTGAATGAGGTTTGAATGAGTGAGTGAGTGAATGGTTGCATGTCAATTCATGGTGTGTGAATGAGAGGGTGAATGATTCTATCTGTCTCTATGACATGTGAATGGGAGGGTAAAATGTTCTGAGTCTCTCTTTGACATCTTGACAAGAGAGTGAATTGTTGCATGTCTCTATATGGAGGTGAATGACAGGTTGAATGGTTGCATGTCTATATATTTGTGAATGAGTGACTGAATGATTGCATGTCTCTTTATGACAACTATTCTAAGTCTCTATATGACGTGTGAATGAGAGGGTGAATTGCTGCATGTCTATGGTGTGTGAATGATGGGGTGAATGGTTGCATCTCTCTATACATTCAAGACTGAGTTAGTGAATGCATGAATGTATCTATATGATGTGCGAATGAGAGGGTGAATGATTGCAGGTCTCTGTATGACTTGTGAATGAGTAAGTGAATAGTTTGATTTCTCTTTATATTTGTGAATGAGAGGGTGAATGGTTGCATTTCTCTAGATGACGTGAATGAGAAAGTGAAACGTTGTATATCTCTCTGTGACGTCTCAGCAAGAGAGTGAATGGTTGCATGTCTCGACATGACGTGTGAAGAGAATATTCTTTTAATCATCCGCAGTAAGATATATAAATTTCAGAGGAAATCTAAAAATATATGATAAAATAAAAAGAAATAAAGAATATATAATTGGTATAAATATGTGCAAAAAGTGTGCTATCAGTAACAATGCTTGCAGCAGCAACACCTGTGGGTGAATGGATGTGTGGGTTACTGAAAAAATGAGTGAGTGAATGAATGAATGTACTAAAGGACCTGCGAAATCTCTCCGTTGACATTCAATGAGAGGGTGAATCATTGCGTGTCTCTATATAAGATATGAGAAGATTACACTTTATTGATCCCATGGGGGAAATTCGGGTGTTGCAGCAGCAGCAACAATAAAAAAGAAAAAAAACATTTAGGAAAGATATATTCACACATATATAAATGCATACACATATGCACATATGTCACCATGCATGCCCACACACACGTATACATACCCATACCTACATATTATATATACACATATACACAATATACACATTATGCACATACACATATACAGATAGGTAGCACACACACAAGTGAGTATAATTAAATAAATAAATAAAATAGATAAATAAACTATATAACATATGAAAGAGAAGGTGAATGGTTGCACGGATGATGCGTGAATGAGTGTTTCTTTATGACACGTGAATGAGAGGGTGAATGGTCGCATGTCTCCAGGTGACGTGTTGATAGAAGAGAATATCCTTTGAATCATCCCTACTGTTGGGAAATTTCAATTTTACACACAGCAGGAAGTGGATTGTGGGGTGAGTTGACTTGACCATCCACTCCTGAATGGAGTCAACTTTATTGTGACAGGGTGAGGGTGTTATACATTCATAGTCATATCCTGGAATACAACGTATGAGTGAAAAGCTGTTTTTTTCCATTTCACATGTGAATTTTCCCCAATATTTCCCTGGTGTTGATTCCCCGACCGCCATCGGCCTCCGTTCTCTCTTCAAAACCCGCCGCTCGGACGATCTCACCCCCGCACGGATATCCGGCTTTAAATGGCCGTCCAGGCGGCTGACCCACATCCCCGCCGGAGAAATATCGCGTCGACACAACGCGTCCCTCTGTCTCCTGCCGGCCCCGTAACCGAAGCCCCGCTGTCACATGTTCGTCAAACTCAATCTGCGCGGACACTGGCAGCTCTCAGTCCTTCTTCGGCACCATCCCCCACTGAATATGTTTGTCCCTTTTCTAGGGCTTGTTACGTTTAATATGTTGATAAATAAGTTAAGGATTGTGCAGTTTGTAGGGCTGCTGGTTAGCTGCTGGTTAGCGGCTGATTAGCTGCTGGTTAGCTCCTTTGTCTTTTCTGTGTGTCTGCGTGTTCCCTCCAGTTCTCCGGTTTCCCAGATTGGTCTAAAAACATGTGAGAGGTTCTTTGGAGACACTAAATCGCCCGGACGTGTGAATGGATGAGTGACCGACACTGGGCCATATGTTCAAAAATATAATTTATGTCAAAAAAAATGACAGAGACAATTATTTTAACAAGGATATGATGCATGAATGAGAGAGTGAATGGTTGAATGTCACTATATGATGTTTGAATGAGTGAGTGAATGCCTGCATGTCTCTATACTATGTGCAGATGAAAGCATGAATGTTTCATGCCTCTATATGACTTGAATGAGGGAGTGAATGGTTACTCGCTCTTTAAATGACATGTAAATGAAAGGGTGAATGGTTGTATATCTTTTGGATGTGTGAATGAGTGAGTGGATGGTTGTAAGTCTCTATATGACGCTCGAATGTGAGGGTGAATTGTTGTATGTTCCTAAAGGGCGTGTGAATGAGTGAGTGAACGGTTGCAAGTCTCTATATAAATTGAATGAGTGAGTGAATAGTTGTATGTTTCTAAAAAGGTGTGTGAATGAATGAGTGAGTGAATGGTTGTATGCATCTATATGAAACGTGAATCAGGAGGGGGAAACGGTTGCATGCCTTTACAGGACATGTGAATGAGTGAGTGAATGGTTGCAAGTCTCTATATGAATTAAATGAGTGAGTGAATGGTTGCATGCCACTATGCGAATCAGATGGGAAACGATTGCATTTGTCTATTTGACGTTCGAATGAGAGTGAATGGTTGTAGTTGTCTAAAAGGTGTGTCAATGAAAGGGTGAATGGTTATACGTGTCAGAATGACATTTGAATGAAAGTGTACGGTGGTATGTCTCTATATGATGCTCGATTGAGTGAGCGAATGGTCGCATGCCTATGTACGACTCGAATGAGAGGGTGAACTGTTGTACGTCTCTATCAGTGACGTGCGGTGAGGTTCATGGCTGGTGAGGCACTGACTTCATCGCAATCACACCAAACTAATAACACACATAAAGTTGTTGACATAAAGACACCGTACATCGGAAATGTCGCTCATATTGTATACAACATTTTAATAGTGACATACAGAGAGACAGTAATGCGGTCTTGGTGCAGAGCACGCCAGCAGTCAGCCGTCATTGCACAATCTACGTTGAGGCTCAACGGTCCGCGGCCTCACCGCACGTCTCTTCTCAGGATTTGAACAGTAAATGTGAAAATCCAGTGATTTTTTAAATTAAAAAAACAATCCAAAACTAGGCGAAGTGAAATGAAAAATACCTTTAGAGTGCAAATCACTGATAAACATAGCAATTTAAATCTTTTTTTTCATTTTACATTTCTTTCTTTGGCAAGTGAGGCACGGCCTCTCCTGCCTCCCCTGACTGTACGTCAGTGGTCTCTATATGATATGTGAATGAGAGAGTGAATGGTTGTATGTGTCAGAATGACATTTGAATGACAGTGTACGGTAGCGTGTCTCAATATGACACCTAAATGAGAGGGTGAACGTTTGCACGTCTCTTTTCGACGTTTGAATGAGAGTGAATGGTTGTACGTTTCTTAAGGGGATGTGAATGAGTGAATGAATGGTTGTACGTCTCTATACGATGTGTGAATGAGAGGGTGAATGGTTTCCTGCTCTGTATATGACATGTAAATGAAAGGGTGAATGGTGGTATGTCTCTTTTTGACGTGGGTGAGTGAATGATGGCGTGTCTCCGTATGTGGCCCCCTTGACCGACTGGCGGCGCCCCTTTCTCGCCCAATGACAGCTGGGATCCAGCTGACTGCAGCGGCGTAGAAAATGAACGAATGAATTAATATAAAAAGATAAATGTTATTTAAAAAAAAAAAAACAACTGGGACAACATGTCCCGTTGAGACACGTGTTCTCGCGGTTCAACAGTTCACCTTTTTCTTTTTCCGACTCGCCTGAAAACGTAGCGAAAAGGAATGACCCTTGCACATGTTTGGGAAATCGCATTAACTAAAGCGTTATTAAATGACCTGAGATAATTAAGACACGAGTACACAGGAAAACCATTGACACCAGAAAAGCATCTCTGTCTCCTTCTCCGCGTGGTAAAACACAGAGCGCCCCCCCCCCCAGGGCTGCATTTGAATACATTCATCCATTCATTCATTATCCATTATTACTACTGCACTCATGGTTACAGGAGGGGGCTGGGGTGGAGATAGAGTCTATCTCAGCTGTCATTGGACATTGAATGAATGAATGAATGAATGAATGAATGAATGAATGAATGAATGAATGAATGATAATTCGAGGCTCAGCTTTGCAGGAACCAATCCTTTATCTCCCTAAAAACAAGTTGACTTGACGTCTTTGTTCCCTGTCTTTGTTTACGAATAGGCTTCAAACCTGATAGCTTATAGCATATATAGCACTTGGCTAGCCCCTAGTTCAGCTGCCATTCGGTCGCTCTGCTGAGGGATATCCCATGATGACACCTGGGGGCGTGGCTTGATCGACTGATTGTCCTGTCAGGCGCCCATCTTTTCAAATATAAACTGCTATGATGTCATTTCAGCTATCATCATATAACCGTTAGCAACACATTTATTATCAGCGATACAACATTTGTGCCGTTCCCTCCCAACTCTCGAGCTCTCTACCCCTGCACCGGTAAACAGCAAAATGTGCTAGCTCGTGAGGGAATACTGGGTTTCTGCAAATCATTTTTTAAGTGTTCCAGATCCAGACCTGGAACACGGAAAGTGTCATCAGGCAACCAGGCTGTGATTCGGCGCTTTATAAATAAAATCGTCCTTGATTTGACCTCGCTCAGCGCCGCTGGTACCTGTGGTACTGTGATTGTTGCTGTATTTGTTGCGCGGGACAGTTTGTTTACGTCCATTTTTTAGGGCCAAACAATGTTGTTGTGTTGCCTCCTCGGCCAGGTCACTCTTAGAACGAGACGTTTCATTTCAGTGAGGGTTTCTACCAGGTAAAAAAAGGATATATATAGTTTATTAACAAAAGACTCTCACATCGTATCCGAAGCAAAGTCCTCGTTCCTTGAGCGGGACGATAACTCGTTTAAAATCTATGTCTGGTTCACTTAGGGAAGTGAACACTAAAACCTGTGTACATCCCTGTCCCATAAGTGGTTCATTAAATTAGGAAGGCGAGCAGATAAGAGAACGAGGGACCGAATTACTGAATTACACCGAAGTACACGAGGGGGACGTTTAAAAAAATAGCATCTGCGTAGTATCTGCGCACGAACGGACGGTAAATGAGTTCTCTCCTGTGCACGGGGGCTCTGGGGGAACCAAAAATCCTGTCGCTTTTGATTAAAAATCACATGGTTTTGTAAAAATTGGGGTGAAAAATAATTAAATGACAACAAAAATTTGACCCAGAAAATCCCAAAAATCCCCTCACTTTTTCATCAAATGTGACAAAAAGCACGTGGTTTTTTAAAAATCGGGGGGAAAAAAATAATTGAAAGACCAAAAAATTGACAAAGAAAATCCAGAAGTCCAGTCACTTTTAAATCATCAGTGAAAGAAAACACATGGTTGTGTAAAAATCGGGGCAAAAAATAATTAAAAGATAGAAAAATTGACAGAAAATCCAAAAATCACCTCTCTTTTTAATCAAATGTGACAAAAGCACGCGGTTTCGTAAAATCGAGGCAGAAAAAATAATTTAAAGACCAAAAAATTGTCAAAGAAAATCAAAAAAACACATCACTTTTTCATCAAAAGTGACAGAAAGCACATGGTTTTGTAAAAATAAAGGCAAAAAGTAATTAAAAGACAAAAAAAATTGACACAGAAAATCCAATAACCCCGTCACTTTTTAATCAAATGTGATAAAAAGCACGTGGTTTCGTAAAAACCGGGGCAAAAAAAATAATTAAAGCCCAGAAATTTGACACAGATCCCACCAAAAAAACATTTTAATGGCGTAGTGTCTGTTAGTTATTTTTAACTTTTTTTACTTTTAGTAATTTTTTAACAATTCTTTTTTGTTTGGCCCTTCAGAGCTTCCATACAAAAAAACAGGCTTCTGCTTCCGATCTTCATAAATACAATTAACATCAAAATTGTCAAAAGTGAGGTTTTAGCTCATGTCAAATCAGGGTTTTTTTTAAGCTTAGAACTATAAAAAAAAAATTATTACAAGGGCTATCTAAATTAAAATCTGTTTTGACCAGTGATGGGAAGGTTGATGTATATGCTGATTTTATTTACAGTCAATAAAGAAAAGTGTGTGTGTGTGTGTGTGTGTGTGTGTGTGTGTGTGTGTGTGTGTGTGTGTGTGTGTGTGTGTGTGTGTGTGTCCTCACCTCCGTTGCCGTGTCAGCCTGGTCCCTCATGCTGATGAACGCCTGCAGCTCCCGGTCGGACCCCCTCCGGTTGGGAGGGAGGTCGGACGACGCCCTCCCGCTGGAGCCGGGGCGCCCCGTCCTCCTCCGGCCCTCCTGGGCCCCCGGGGGCCTCCTGCCGGCGAGCCGGGGCCCGAAAAGGCTCTCCTCCTCCTCCGTGTCGCTGTCGTCCGAGTCGCTGGACAGCAGCTCCGGCGGCCTTGAAGCCGCGCGCATTCTGGAGGTTGAGGAGAGAAGATGGAAGTGACTCCAAAGCAGGGTGGTGAGATATTGGCAAATAAATCAGATGACACAGTTTTGTGGGATCTCACCTTAAAATGGCATTTTTCTCCTCCCTGCTGTGCTTCAGGTAGAAGTGACAGCAGCAGATGGTGCACAGGGCTCCCATTGGCCCTCGTCCAGGGACGCCTCCAGGGACAAATGTATCGCTCCGATCTGCGAGTTCCTCACCCCGATTCCCCGGGGAATCCAAATTGCATTATCCGCGTGAGTCCCGACGGGACAGGAAAGCCACACAGGACGGTTTCAGGACTGGAGGAATTCCTGAATCAGCCGGAGCCTGTAACCCCTGACGGTGCGGCGCGGCGCGGCGGGACGAGAGCCGCCGCCTCCCCTCCCCGTGGGCACGTCCTCACAGCACACTCTGGATGCAAATCTGAATATTTGATTTTATTTCATTTACTCCAATGAGGAGTGAGACTCCTCCCACTCCAACAATGCTCTCATGCAGGCCTGTTTTAAATCTGGGCTCCTCCCAGCCTGTCCCGGTGTGACTGAAAGTGACAGACAATTTCAAATGTCGACATTATTTTTTTTGCAGATTTTTGCAGACCTACATATTTATATCTATTTTTTCATTTTCTGGATTATTAGTTGTCATTTATTCTTTGCTTTTTTCATTTTTTGTTTTTTTCATTTTTCAATTTCTCAACTCTTATGTTTTGTATTTTTTGACATTTTCAACTGTTTAATTATTTTTTTATTCTTCAAATAAGTTTTTAATTTTTGACTTTTTGATTGTGATTTATAATACATTTTATAGTTTACTTTTTTACATTTTTAATTGTTTTCATTTTAGAATGTTTAAATTCAATTTCACTATGAATTCATTTCTTTTTGCATTCATTCAGGCCTTTTTTGAAATGTATTTCTGCATTTATGTATGAACGTATTTATTTACTTTGCCATTTCATCGGATTTGAATATATCCTGATTTTCGGAACTCATTTCGGTACATTTTCAGTTTTTTCTTCATAATATATTTATGGAAATGTGTCCCCATTTGATGAAGTGTCTCATCCGTCTGTCTTATCTAATCAGCCGCATGTCATATAATTTTTACAGACACACCATGAAAGATTAATAAGTCACTGATTCGTAAACCCTTTCCATATCACTGGATCATTAAAGTTCATGTTATCTCATCTCATAGCTGCTCTGTCGTGAAAACAACGTCGCCACTCGCCGTTTTGGGGATCAGGCGTCGCCGGTGCAGATTCCTTCGAAAAAAGCGGAAAAAAAATGAGGCCTACGTTTTGGGTTCCAGGCGTGTTCCTGCTGATGATCGGGGCCGGGTGAGCGCAGCCGTGTTCACCGTTCACTCCTAAATTTTACTGGCATCACTTACTTTCAAAAACTCAAGTCAAAAAATTTTGGGTATGAATTTTTTAAATAAATTTTTTACTTGAAATCCAAGTGATTTTTTTTTTTTTTTTTTTTTATTTATTACGGCCTGGTTTTTACAAAAACAAAGCGTGATCGTGTTTACTTGGCATGTTGATGCAGGGAAATTATGAGTTACAAAAGGACCTTATCAGTCAGGGGGAAATAACAATGAGCGGATTATTTTTTTCATTTTGATTTTAGTTTGTTTTGTTTTTCTTTTGTTTAATTCAATTCAATTTAATCTCATTTTATTTTATTTTTTATTTTTTTATTTTCTCTTTTTTTTTTTTTTACAAAAATGTAAAATGTATTCTTTTTAAAATATTTCTAAATGCCTTAAATGGTCCCACCCAGAAGGCGATTTGACTAATAATAACTGAATAAGTAAAAAGCACATTTGCAACCTTTTATTTATTTATTTTTTTACAGTTTATTGGCTGTTTCACAGCCGACATGGGATTATAATTACACCAGATATCACCCCATGGACGAGGTACGAGTCGCTTTTGGTTGAAAGTTTATTACATCCTTATTACAGTCTCCGCTGCTTGAATAATGAATTTTGCAATGAAAGTTTTTGATTTATTAGTTACCTGATGATGTTTTTTTTAAAGATTTACAACTGGATGGAAAATGTGGAGCGTTTGAACCCAGAGCTGGTCTCCTCTTTGGTTTACGGACAAACGGTGGAGGGAAGGAAGATCACTCTGCTGAAGGTGTTTTTTTTTCGCACTCGACATCTGTTTTATTGCAACCGGTGCATCTCGCTAAAATTTGTCCTTTGGATTTTCTGCCACTCCGTTTAACCGAAATTCATCTTACAATAATAATTCAAATGACGTAATAAATGTGAGTAATTTCTATTATACCTATGTTATTACAGATAACAGCTTGCTAATTTTAAGCTTCTATGGGATGTATGTATTAATGACAGTTTTTGTAATAACAACCATTATTGCTTGAAGATCATTAGAACTATTTTTAGAACTATAAATTTTTTTATATTTTTTTAAAGAAATGGCAGACGTAAACAGCCACTAGAGGGAGCCATTGCGTTCCGTGAGCTCGGCACCCGAGTGCAGCGGGATTTAGATTTAATGTCCTTTTTTGATGCTTTTTACGAAAGAAAAGACTCTCTTGAAAGAGATAAGGTTCGGTGGAATTCATTTATTTTGTTATTTTGTCCGTCCAACCCTGCGGCCAGTTGGGACTGAACAACCGGCAGCCCGGTGACAGGAAGGCGATCTGGGTGGACTGCGGGATCCACGCCCGGGAGTGGATCTCTCCCGCCTTCTGCCAGTGGTTCGTCAAAGAGGTTCGGGTTTTTTAATTTTGTTTGTGTTTTTTGTGATTCATCGAGCGCCGAAATCTGTTGACAGGAAAAAAAAAAAAAATGGTCTCAACCTCTCTCCGATTCAGATTGTTGGTTCCTACGGGACCGATGAGAGGCTGAAGGAGATGCTCCGGGATCTGGACATCTACGTCACCCCCGTGGTCAACGTGGACGGGTACATCTTCACGTGGAACGACGTGAGTCACATTCCAGTCTCATCCCCTCACATTCGCAGGCCGGCCTTATATCGGGATGTTCATCCATTTTTAATATTTATTTTTGTACATCCTTGCAGATGCTCGTCTTTCCTGTGCAGGCTAGAGAGCGACAGTTAGCTAAATGGTAAAAAAAACAGGGAAAAATAAAAAAAAAATCACGTTTTTTTTCGTTTCCATGGTAACATAGTCTGTCCACGCCTGTCCCTTTCGTGATGTACGTTAGGATATTTACACTTTCGTGTGATCTGGAGTTGTGTGTTTGTATTTCACGACTTGTGACAAGCTACTGATAGCATTGGCTAACACTAATCACGCTAAGCTAACTAGCGGAGGGCGAGGCTCCGGCTGCTTACGGCACACGCAGAGAGCGGCATCCGCCTCCCTGTTTTGGTAAAGTAGCGAATTAGCATTTTAAAAAATGCGGAAAACATCGCCGTCAGACGGCGCTGTGTGTTTACTAACGTGTCGTAAGCATGAGTGCTGCGAGCGAAACGCACTTCCTCTTCTTCTTCCACGTTCGAACGCGCGAACCGACATTGTGAGATTTGCGTTTGCGTGGCCGCAGACCCGTCTGTGGAGGAAGTCCCGCTCGCCGCCCCCCGAAGGCGGGACCTGCTACGGCGTTGACCTCAACAGGAACTTCAACGCCAACTGGGGAAGTGAGTGGGGATGAATTGATGAAAGAATATTTTCGAAAAATAATCAACAGTGACATAAATCAAAATAAATAAAGGTAAAAAAAAAAGCTGTTAAAATCGCACGAATATTTCAAATGAATCCCGAGATAAAACCAAACCATTTGCATTTTCATTCTGTAATTATTCTCTATTGTTGCCATTTCTGTCCTCTTAATTAACTGTGAGATATTTTTGACAGTTGGAGTGAAAATGATGTGCTGATGTAGTTTTTCTTTTTCAATTCATTTTTTTTTTATCCTATTATCCTCTTTCATTCCGACTCTTCCAGTCACATCATTCAGTTTGACTTGTTCTTCCCGTCTTTCTCTCGCCAGCGGTCGGAGTGTCATTTGACAGTTGTTCAAACACGTACTGTGGAAAATTCCCCGGCTCCGAGCCGGAAACCAGGGCCGTCATGGACTTTGTGGGTAATTACCCTGTTATTACCCTGTTATTCACCTTCGCTCCTCGGGATGATCACATATTCTTACGGGGAAAAAAGAAGAATTGCGCTACGAGGCTTCATTATGTGTGAGTGACATTGTCATAATGTGCGTATTTAAAGGTAAAATGGGGAACCGGACTCTTCTTTTCCTCACAATTCACTCCGCCGGGCAACTTATTCTGCTGCCGTACGGCCACCCACAGGTGTCTGCGCCCAACCACCCAGAGCTGGTCAGTGCACGTGTGTGTGTGTGTGTGTGTGTGTGTGTGTGTGTGTGTCTGATACAATCGAGTTTTGCAGAGTTTTGTCCAATCAAAAAAAAAAAAACAATCTAACAAACAAAAAAAAACTGTTAGTTTGACTGACAGGTGCCGTTCCAGGTAGAAAACTGCGCCCTCTAGTGGTCAGAGCTGGAAACACACGTTGGGATTTAGAGTGTTATTTCCAAAGAAGCCATAAATATATGCAAGTCATTCCTGTAAAACTACTGTTAATGTAACATCATAAACAATTCAATAGTTTTTAATCATTAGAATTTTATACCTATATATTTTTTAAACATTTACAAGCTCCACCGTCACATTTTCTCAATATGTAGACATGTTTTTTTTTTAATACCAACTTTCAAGTTTAGTTACTCTAAGTTTAGTTAAAGCCATGTTAGTTGGGTCCCCGGTTCAATTCCAATGGGAAGCCTGGAGCTGCACGTTCCTCCCATGTCTGCAAGGGTTTCCTAAAAAATCCGCACCCCAAGAGGGCTCCAAAGGAGAGAGAATTTTTTGACGTTTCGAGCCGCAATCTGCTTTTCATCAGACGCTGAACAAAAATGTTACCGTGACGCCACTTTTAAAGAGTATGATCATGTGATGCTTCACACCTGCTGTCCATCACAAATTAAACACAGGAACCTTGAGCGGGGATTTTTTATTTTCCTACCTCAGAACAAGTCGTTGCAAAAGTCGTCTCTTATTTAAAATATAGAATTTGATACTATCAAGAATTTATTTAAAAAATTTGAAAAATTTATTTAAAAAAAAAGATTTTTGGAGGGAAATAAAACAAAAACTAGTTCAAACTTAACAATAATTGAAAGATTTTTAGTAATTTTACATAATATCGGGTTTTATTTCATAATCCGCATTTTTGAACCCCAGTACCATATAAATCAAACAAAAATAAAACAGCTTTATTTTTTTCTGAATAGCGCATGAAAAAATAAACTCCAAATATCTTATGGGTTGAAAGGAATGCAGTTAATCTTTTATCAGCGTTCAGAGTTCTGGTTTTTAAAGAAAATGATTTTGTTTTAACCCCATGAACGAAAAACGTGCTTTTTTTGGAGCCCACTGCATGTACCTATGTTTTGAATAAAAAAAAAATCATATTTTATTTTTCCAATTAAGAAGGGTTTGGTGAATGCGAAAATGAAACTGGTGGGGTTCAGAACCTCTGACAAGGTTAAGAACCACTGAACTAGCCAAACAAAACACGGCATGAACAACAAAATAGACAAAAATAGACAAAAACCTTCTCTATAGAGCACGTCTCATATCGAAGTCCTCATTTAGACCTCGTGGGGTGAATGTTCCCAGTGTCTAGAACCAAAACAATTTAATGTTTGAAAAGGATAGAGTTCAGGTCCGCCCCTCTACGGCCTCAATGCCTGGGCACTTTAAGGAGGCGACATTATGTTTACCTTCTTTAAAACGTAGCGCTCCAGGGCTGGAAGCCACTTTGTTTGTGATGGTTGGTCGGCCGTGACGTTCAGCAATGCGGGTTAACCGTCTCTTTGTTTTCCCAATGTATGCTAAACCACATGGGGCTTTTGAGCATACAGACGGCATGTGTGGTGGAACATGAAATCACACCTGCCACCGTTCCGAAATCCTGAATTGCCCAGATGAGTGAACGCCTGTATGTCTCTAAATAATAGTCATATTAGCATTTGCTGAAATGACCATATCAAGGTTTCTCTGACTATCTCTTCTACCATGATTGCTATGTAAGATTGCACGGGATTGCTAATGCATTTTCATAATTGCATTTTCTGTTGTTAGCCGTCACGTGTTGTGCACCGCGATCGTCACCTGATTTGAAAACATCAACACACCGCAGGTTGCAGTGGGCGAAGCGGCGGCAGCAGAGATGAAGAAGGTGCACGGGATGGATTACACCGTGGGAACGTCCCCGCAGATCCTTTGTAAGACTCAGCTTACCTACATTTGAGGTGACGACGAGGTTACACATTCTATATAGTGTGAAAAGAAAGAAACCAGAAACAGTACAAATATGATGAATCGTAAAACACGGTTGAGAATGAGAATATGTATGCAGTTTCAGATAAAGACAGGAATGTTTGTGATAAGTTTGCCGAGACGACGGCTTTTTTTTTTTTTTGCGGTCTTTATTCATCTCCAGATAAAGGTCACCGCCAGAAGCTCGAGCGAAACAAAAGGCAACGGGTTGCGCCTTGAACTTTCTGAGACCTCGAGCGTGAGTCAGTCGTTTTGGGTGGATCCAACGGGAACCGCAATTTCTTTTTAGCATAATTGAGACTCCGGGATGGTACTTTGCCGCCGATGGCCCCCGAAGAAGAAGAGACATCGGAGGTTATTACGCCTCTCAGCCGGAGACGATCAGCCATCCGTCGCAGAGGCGGTCGTGATGAGTGACAGTCATTGGCGATGACTCGGAGATGACGGGCCGCGAAGGAGGGGTCTGTAAATGATATCACCATAATCTAGAACCGAGGGGAAATCGATCTATCAGCGATCACCCCAAATTATTTCAATACTTATCAGACCAAAGCTCCTTTATTGTTCTCACAGCTTTGCATCTATTTTTCGTTTCTGCTGCTCCCTTCAGGGGTCGCCACAGCCGTTCATCTGCTCCCATCTAACCCTCTCCTCTGCGCCCTCGTTTCTCACACCAACTAACTTCATGTTCCCTTTCGTCCAGGCCAAACTGGTCCACTTTGGTCGTCCTCTTGGCCTCCTGGCCAGCGGCTCTAACCTCAGCATGCTTTTACCAAGATCTTAGCTAACTCTGATCTGTTCATAACCCTGACTCTTTGGCAAACAAGAACGGGCTCAGAGCCGATTCCGGATGAGCGCCCATCTCCACCCTGAACTGCCCTGGGACACCTCGCAGCTTGCATACATGTCTTGCACCTCTCAAACATGCTTCACTGCCACTCCAGACTTCATTACATAGTAACATCTTGGTCGAACATCATCTGTGAATCTTGGTCTAGCATCACCTGTCTGCCGGTCCGTCGCTATAGCAAACAAGAACGTGCTCAGAGCCGATCCCGGATGAACTCCTACCTCCAGCTACGGGACACCTCGCAGCTTGCATACATGTCTTGCACCACTCAAACATTCCTCACTGCCACTCCAGACTTCTTTACATAATTAGATCTTGGTTTGGCATCACCTTCTGCCAGTCCGTCGCTAAAGCAAACAAGAAGGGGCCCAGAGCCGATCCCGGATGAACTCCCACCTCCCACTACGGGACGCTTTGCAGCTTGCATACATGTCTTGCACCACTCAAACATACTTCAGTGCCACTCCAGACCTCTTTACATAATCACATCTTGGTCAAACATCATCTGTAGATCTTGGTCTGGCATCACCTGTCTGCCAGTCAACATACTTTTCTGCCACCCCAGATTTCTCATACAACAACATAGCTCCTCTCGAAGCACCTTTCTTTATCTAGATCTCGGTGTCCTTGTTTAGTATGCGGTGTTAAGAAATTTGAGAAAAAAAAAGGTTAAAGTCTGACATAATTCCACTCACGGGCAGGTGATCCACTGTTGCTCCTTAGAGAGTTCTGTCACCGGATCATGCGGAATAAAGTTCAACCTCACCTTCAGCTCACCGTACTTTCCACTGCCCCGCCACCAAGTGAACTATTGTATCATCTCCATAAAAAAAAGGGGATTTACAGCCATTCACAGTCGATATGTTATCACAATTAAATCAACAGTGAAAAAGAAATGAAGCTGTCAACTGGATTCTTGTGGGACACCTTTTTTAAAATCAATCATTTCTGTGTGGTAGGCTCAGCACACACATACACACACACACACTTTCCCTCAGGGTTGTGATTTCATTTTTTTGAGGATGTGTTTTTTGGTCCTCCGGCACTTTGGATAGGAGGTGATGGGTTCAGTTATCATCGCTTAAAAGTCGCAGACATGCAACTGATCTAAAGCACCCGTATCGATTAGGAGACGGAGGGTTATACGAGACGATGGCGAATCAGATGATCGGGGTGAATAATAGTCGGGGGGGTAAAGAGTAAAGAGGATGGTCAGCTCAGGGTAGTTGCTAGGTGACGCTGGATGGAGACTCCAGGTGGACATCTGGCTCAGGTGATGTTAAATAGATGGAGGACAGTGATCACTTGTTCGACAAAGGTATCACGAAATATCACCTGTTTTTTTTTCAAGGTCGGACCACAATCTGACGGTGTTTCTCTCTCCTCCCGCTCAACTTTCCCCTTCCTTCGTTCTTCGCTTCCCCAGACCCGAATTCCGGTTCCAGCCGTGACTGGGCTCGACTCTTCGGCATTCCTTTCTCCTACACTTTCGAGCTGAGAGACAAGGGTGAGCGCGTCGGCGATGCCGTCGATGCCGTCGATGTGAACATTTCAGGTCATGACAGGCGGGGAAGACAAGGGGCAAAGTTATGCTTCACAAAACCCGCCATGAATAATATTAGAATAAAAATCCACCGATCAAATCCTGGTAAAAATAATACATCGGAATAGTCCTCTAGCATTAGTAAATTATAGTATAAAAACCTCAATGCATAAATAATAATAAGAACCGTAAATACAGAAAAAGAACATAAAACGTAAAAATATTCAAATATCCAAATAATGTATTTATACAACGTTTAAATATATATCATCCACATTCACCGTTAAAAACTTGAATCGGTTAAAAACTTGAATTGGTTAAAAACTTGAAGCGATTAAAAACAAATCGAAAATGCAAATAAAAACTCGAAATGTTTGTCGGTCGCAGCGAAACCGCAGACAAACGTCCACTTGATGGAAAATATGGTTCCTTGAATTTACATTTAAAATAGGATCGTTTCCCTTGATTTAGGTCCATCTTGCACCGAAGCAGCCTCTCTCAGGTCGTATTTTGGGATATCTTGAATATTTAGAGGGCCTGCTCCGAAGGACCCCGAGCACAAATCACCGATGTAAGATGGTGGTGGACATTAAGAGCTATATATTCCTTGTCCAATGGCTGCAGAATCGATTGGAAAAGATTCAGGGAGCTGGTTTAATGGCCAAAATCAGAGTAATACGCTTTGTTCCATGTTCTTATTAAATTTGTAGCAGCGGAGCTCAGAATTACCTGTAGATTCCTTATTGATTTTTTTTTTTATATATTATTATCATTTTGCAAGGCTGGTAAATGGCTGAGGTTTAAAAATGGGAATATTTATCAGTACTTTTTCTCTGAAGAGAGCGATGTAACACGCCGCTTCCTCGTCCCGCAGGTGACTTCAGCCACTTGCTGCCGGAGGAGCAGATCCAGCCGGCGTGCGAGGAGGCCCACGCCGGAGCCCTGTCCATCATCAAGTACGTTCACGACAAGGCCTTCAACAACGGCGGCCTCCCGAACGCCGCCCCGGTGACGGGTCCGACCGGGCTTACCGGGGTTGTCGTCATGCTGTGGAGCGTCATCGCGGCTGGGTTCTGGGCGCCGGACGTGTTTGGCTATTAAAGGTCAAGTAGGTCTTGGAAACTTTAACATTAACAGTATCCATTAAAAGTCTATTTACGATTAAAAAAAATGGTAAATGGTTAGATTGGGGAAATCTAAGGTCCGTATTTCTAAAACTTTCCATTTTCTTTTTCCGCAGTAAATTCAATCTGTAAAAATATCAAGCAAGTGTAACTGTTATTGTGGGCGGCCCATAAATATATATACATATAGATAGATTACGATATACAAATATACATATATGCAATATATATATATAACAATACATACAGAATGCCAGTGTGCTACTCACTCCCCTCCATCCATGGCTTAATGTAAGGGATTTATACATATTTTCACACGGACACATGTATGTATGTATGTATACATATGTGTTTATGTGAATGTGTATGTGTGTATATATATGAATAACATTGAGCAATGGGGGGTTTGTCTTACACTAGTTTGAATGTGTTCCGTATACAGACACACACACACATGCATATATATATA
Source organism: Fistularia tabacaria (assembly GCA_901007705.1). Lineage (NCBI taxonomy): Eukaryota > Metazoa > Chordata > Actinopteri > Syngnathiformes > Fistulariidae > Fistularia > Fistularia tabacaria. The sequence continues at coordinate 18,745 of CAAKHD010008902.1, read as the reverse complement.
TATATATATATATATATATATATATATATATATATATATATATATATATATATATATATATATATATATATATATTCATACATCTATAACTATATGACTATATGAATGTTTGTGTGTGTGTCTGTACATATATATGTATATATGTATATATATATGCATATACGCATATGTAGATGCATATATATGCATGCATATATATATATTCATACATATATAAATATATGAATGTTTGTGTGTGTGTGTGTGTGTGTGTGTGTGTGTGTGTGTGTGTGTATATATATATATATACATGAGCAATGGAAGGAGGGGAATGAGTCTCTCACTAGCAGTTCCTTCTCTTCACACTGGAGGACAGTATTGTCCAGCTTTCCACAGTTCTTCTACCGTAAAGACCTCTTTGTCTCCCTTCCATGCATATTTGATGCCATCTCCTCTCATTTTATTTATTTTTTTGCCATTTGAGGGTAACACTGGGGTACGGATAGTAAAAACGTATTTTACGGTTAATTTAACCTTTACAGATAAATCGGCGTGGGTAAAGTGGAATTACGGTCAGACAGACCGGGTAAAAATGGCGAGTAATTTCACTGTCCGGCGTGTTGGGGTGCAGCTGCGTCATGTGGATGGCGGTGCCATCAGACAGCATCCTCAGCTGTGAGCACCTCAGAGTTCATCATCTCAACCCATTACCGTCCTTACCGGCACCTGATTGCATCAGAATTTAGATTGTAAAGACAAATAAATCGGTTTGGTTTGCATAAAAAGCAGTCTTTTGGGGGCAGACGGGTGACCGATCATCACGTGACCAAATGGAAAGTTGCTTTAATTGTTTTTTTGTTTTTTTTTCTCTTTTTATATTTGGCCAAATGATTGCATTATAAAATTTGAGATAGTCTCCGGGGTGAGAGGTTTCCGCACATTTCCGTCCTTCCTGTGTCTGAATGTTTTTTTCATGATGGTGCCCCCGGTGGTGTATACCATTATACCGCTTTCACTGTTGGATTTATGTTTCCAGTTATAAAGAACTGTTTGCGCGAGACAAAAGTGTCACGTTTTACCCATAAAATGTGTTTGTTTTGTTTATGGTGAGAGAAAAGATGTATAAATTTCCTTTCAACAGTCTCTCTCTCTTTCTTTCGGTGAGATGTAAATTTCCAGTTCTCCCCCTGCTGTGTTACTGCCTGCACAACCAGCAGTTATTCACACAAACACACACACACACACGCACACACACACACACACACACACATGCACGCACACCGCCATTGACAATGTGACGTTGATATAGTACAGTTGAACAGCTTGTGTGAGTGTGAGTGATAGACCATTCACCCTGGTGACTGGTCCCTAAATGTGTGTGTGTGTGTGTGTGTGTGTGTGTGTGTGTGTGTGTGTGTGTGTGTGTGTGTGTGTGTGTGTGTGTGTGTGTGTGTGTT
>CAAKHD010008899.1:36604-49440 GCA_901007705.1 Fistularia tabacaria | reverse complement strand
GGGGGGGGGAGGGGGGGGGAAATTTTGCTGAGAGCTTTTTTTTTTTTTTTTTTTATGGACATGCGCGGAGGTTTGGATCTGGTTTTTACAAGGATTGCATCTAACACAAAGGAGCGCATTTTGCATGGGATTTGTTAAAAAGAGCTGAACATTTACGGTCATTTGCAATTTTACAGCTTCTGGCTCGGCGTAGCATCCTGTGAGGGAAAACCCGCCTTTGACATTCATTGCCGTTCAAACAATTATGACTTTATAATGTTTAATCGCGAAGGAAAATCAGCACTGATCTATTTTCCCAATCACTTATCGCCATTTTATGACGCACGAAGACTCATTTTGTCCGTTTTAAAATCCGAATTTTTAATTCGGACTAAGTTGTAAATGGAACACCATAGACGTCTTATAAAAGTTTAGGGTCTGAGGAGTCAAGGTTATTGGTCAATACTTTACTTCCATCGGAGCAGGAAGTCTATAAACTGCAGGTAACGTTATCAAAGGGTTCCTGCGTTGGAGAACTTGGGCGGGGGTGGGGAGTAAAATGTCATGTAGGGCTGTCAAAGGGAGCAAATCACCCCGTCGTGCACGTTGTAAAATCAAGGGCAGCTTATTGGAAAAGGTACACGCTCAAGCGCGCAAACACACACACACACACACACACACACAGACTGAGTTCAGCTATGACATTGGTCCGCCGAAGGTCCGGTGATTGTTTGCTGTTCTTCGTGTTCAAATCCATCTTCACCTCAGCGGTACTTGCAGACACAAAATGTTCAAGTTGACCTCCTTTATATGTTCAGCAATACAATATCATCGGTTATCTCATCCTTTCATTTGTTATCTCTACAGTCAGGGTGGAAGGGGGCGGCTGGAGCCCGTCCCACGGGGCGGGGTTCACCTTGAGCCGGTCACCAGTCCATCATATGGAGAACCGTCCACTCTCTCCTGTCCTCATCACATGGAGACATACAGCTATTTACCCTCTCGTTCATATTGTTGCATAAAGACAAAACAACATTCGCTCCGCCATCCTGCAACCGTTCAGTCTCATTCGCATGTCAGACAGAAACATTCAATCCTTCACTCTCATTTCCACATCATATAAAGACATACAACATTCACTCTGTCTGACATGCAACCATTCGAACGTCTGGGCGGTTCAGGGTCTCCGCTGAACCTCCTGCATGTTTTTGGACTTCGGGAGGAACCCGGAGAACCTGGAGAAACCCCACGCAGACACGGGAAGAACCACTAACCACTGCGCCGCAATGTCGCCAATGTACAATAAATAGGACTAGATGTAAATGCTCCGTATTTCAGTGTGACATCTGTTTATTCAGTTTTAACATTTCAGACAACTTAAAATTCACACAAATGCAAAGAGTTGCTGTTTAAGCGGGAGTTTTCGCTCACCGACGGCGAAGGAGGCTTCTTGTTTGAGCCAATTTCCTGTTTGGTGACGACAGACGCCGCAGATGTCTACCTGCCTGCTCGTCAAATTCCCACTGTGAACTCTTTGGCTGAGCCTCAAAAACAATGGCCGTCGAGCGGACGGCCCTTGAGCTGATCACAAAACTCCTGACGCCCGTTTTCGTACAAAAGGAGCCGGAATTCAGAGCACGGCAGTCGAAAATCTCAATAATAGCATTTCCCTCATCCCACAAATTCACTCTTTTTTTTGCCGCTTCTTACCCAATTACCCTCGATGCCTCCTGCTGCGCCGCAAGATGAAACCCTAATAATTCATCGGAGGTTTAAATGTGTCACAGGCCTCGGATGGAAATCGCTTTGTCTGTTTCAACGTTTTGTTAGGATGGAAATAAATTTTTTTAAAAAAAGACCTTGCCAGAACGACACGGCAGATCCTGCAAGTCAGAAGCGGACCATCAGGGTGGTGAGAGGCTCTTTCCGTAATCTCTTGAAAATAATGAGGTGACATAGATACAAGAGTTCTGTATTTAAAGACAAGTATGATGAAGAGGACCTTCAGAGGTAGGATGGTGGTGGTGGTGGTGGTATGGGGTTATTTCTTTACCCCCAGATTCTCCTTTTCCTGTGAGCCTGATGCAAAATGAGAGGGGAACAAAGGAGGATATTAGCGGAGTCGCAGCTCCGTCCCCGGGCAAACTGCGAGCTGCCATTTCAAATGAGGTCACCTACTTCCCTTCGGATTATAATAACGTTTATTGATGTTGTTAATAAGTTTCTCCTTGCTGTTGGGTTTTAATGGACCGTGGGATTCCGGCGTGGCGCTCACAGTGCCATGAGAAGCGTCGACGGGAAGACAGAGGCGGAGAGAGAGACAGGCCGAGATTGAGAGGGAGAGTGGAAGAGATCCCAGGAGTTCAGTCATACTAATCCCTTTGGCCGAGAGCTGCGAGTCAATTATTCTTCATTTGTCTTTTATCTTGGCTCCTCTGTCTGGGAATGGGCCTCCTCCAAGGCCTGTCGGACACTTATTGATGCTGTCTGGCCTGAGGGGTTCGCACAATTCAGGCGATGGCACCGCAGATGTATGGGGTCTGGAGGGGTAATTGTGTCAGGGATTGGGTACCGGCCGCTGAGCGGTAACTCGTATTGAGGTGTGACGAGTTCCAAGAGGTGAGTGATGGGTGCGGTGGCGCGATAGATCTGAAGCCGCGAGAGTGCGGACGGCGTCGCGGTCGGATGGGACTCGGCTGTCATACTGCACAGCGGCCCCGTTGCAATTCTTTCTCTCTTTGACAAAACACGAGAAAATAAGCGCGATCCATTCATGGTCTCTCCGAGTGGCTTCAAAATCACCTTAGATCGACGGGTTTTCAAGATGTGAGATTTCTCCTTCTTCATAGTTGGGTGTCGCAGTGTGCGATGCCGTGGCTCCAACCGTCCCTCCGCGTTCCTTCCTGTCTTCTGACTTCCTTGAGCCATGACACGGAGGGGGCGCAGCCCTGTCAAATCAAGTGTCCAAAAAAAAAGGTAGCTTCCGCTTCTTCGTGGAGTTCCGAAAGGTCAGCTCATTTCCAATTATGCCCAGTACCCAGATGGCCGTCCGTCTCTCTGTCCAGGATTTCCGCGGTACTCTGTGGCCGCGGTACTCTGTGGTAACACCGTAATTTAAGGATACACTTTCACTCGTCAATTATATGCACAGTCCAGGACTCCCTGCCATACTTGTCCAAGGGGAAGGCAGTTGCGTGAAGTAGCCTCGGCTTGAGACCATCTTCTGCACTGCCTCCCCCGCCATCGCGAATCTTCTTCCGCTCCCAGGTGTGCCGTGTCCCTGACTGGAGGTTGTCGACCAATTCAAGAGATTTGGGGCGCCGATAGAGTCGCACACGTGGTCAAAGCACGTGACTGTGTCTACTAGCATTAGCTTATCGGACTTACTCAATGTTGCAGCGACAAGCTTTTACCCCTGAAACCAGTTGGGGGGCAAACATTCCGGTTGTCATGGATGTAAATTCTGTTGATGTTCTGGACCTGCCTCCCCTTCCTCAGTCCCTTGATTGTTTTGTGAAGTCTTTGGTGGGTGACTTCGCCCTGGTTGTATGGCTGGTCTGTACTCCTAGCCTTTTGCACTGGTTGTGCCATGTTCCATGTACCTTTCACCGGCAGGTCTGTAGATTTATGATTTCCACATCTTGTGGCTTTATCCTCGTTGGGAAACATTTCCTCCGCGCTTCATAAAACTCTGCTCAAGTTTCATGCCGGCCCCTAGCGGTGTATTTGGGTTCGATCTTTCTTGTCCAGTCACCCTTCCGTCAAGTAAGACGGTAAGACGGTGTAAAATTCCGAATTTGGAAAATCAACTTCGGCCAAAAGGGGCCTGCCAGCCATTTAAAACATTACCGACTGAAATTAAATTAATTGCCGATATAAAACCTTTTTACAACAGAGGGTAAAGGCTGGTGAAAAAGGAAACCAGACCTGTATCTACTTTAGCTAATTACTCGGTTATATATCACCACCAGCGCGCTTTGTAATGTGTATTTTATTATACACCCATATCTGTAGTAAAATTGTTTTACGACAACAAAAGCTGTATATTTTAATGGTACAGTTTATGCAAAAGCCTAATAGGGACAAGAGTTAAAGGTAACAAAAGCCGTAAAACGTGACATATCAAATTGTGCCTTCCCGATCAAATGTTAAATTACTGAAAAGCTCGGTTTGGTCAGGAGTCGAAAAGCAATCAATCGCTCCATCTGACGACTCCTCCGGCCGGTAAGCATCCGAGAGTTTCCCCTCAGCTGCCATATATCGCGCCAGTGTGTCATTTTCCCCCGGGCAGTCCGTCACTCCGGCCTCCGCCTCTTGTCATTTCCCGGCCCGTCGCTCAGAGGGAACCCCCCGCCCCCCATCGGCAGGTCAGAGCGGACGCGCCGTCTAATGATGAGCCCTCCTGTCACTCCCGTGTTCCTCTGTTTTGGTTCGGTCGGTGATTGACGTTAAGCCGGCGCAGAAGCCAAGCGATCATAACGTAAATATGAAACGTGGAAACACATGATATTTCTGTCAACTTTTTTTTTTTTTTATTTCTTGCTTTTTTTTTAGCACCCAAAAAAGTTGGGTGTTAATTGAGGTGTTAATCCCACGAGCAGGACCCGAGACATCACTAATCGGTCCAGCTAGAGTTCAAAAAAGACATTTAAAGCTAAAAATCAGTAGGTTTCCTCAAAAGCGCTAGTGACGGGGCAGGAATATTAGCATTCTGGTGCGGCTGGGTAACAAACGCCGGCCGCCTTACTCGTGCACCCAACGTTTACATGGCGAGCAGGCGGCCATTTGAATTTAACAACCGTTTTGTTTTTCAAACCGCCGTTCCTCACCGGTTCCCCTGCCGTTGCTAAGCTAAACCGGCCGTCACCTCGCATCCAAATTAGCGACGAGGGAACCGAAGACGAAATGTTTACCCGGCAACCGTTGATTAAAGCAGCCGGCGCTGCCTCTCCCACCCTCGCCGAGGATGCCGTGACGGATATGGGATTGGAGCTGGTCTCAGTAGGTGAGCTGCGCATTGATGAAAATAGCTGTCTTCGTGGCCTCGGGCGTCTAATGATGCCGTTAATAGTGCACCGCTAGTTAGTTTCTCTGCCCTTGTTAACCTTCAAATGTCACAGCTAATGCATCTGTAAAGGCTTTAGCAGAGCCGCTTGTCGATTTGAAGAAAAAAAACCTTCTGATTTTCCCCGGGTCATTGTGTCAGATCTTTATTCTGTGTCTGTTTCTGCTTTCAATTAGTCTAAAACATATTTGACAACAAAGGAGTCAGGGAGGACGGCGCAGGAGAGTTAAAAGTGAAGGGAAATGTTGATAGACGTGGACGTCCACGGGACGGGGACGGGGGGTCTTTGATGCATCTACGCAACCCCACTCGGCACGTGCGCTCTTTCATCTCCGGGTTTTCGAGGGAAGCGTGGAAGGAAAGACCCCCGTCTTTGAATTCTGACTCATGACAAATCTGGTGTTTTTCACACAAAAGAGATGTGTTGAGATGTTTACCTTACATTCAACCCTTAAGGTACAGAGGTGAATGAAAAATACATGGTAGCAAATGAATGTTTAAACAAAGTGTATGATACGGGTACTGGCAGACTGTTTCAGGACGATGCTTTCATTCATTCATTATCCATACCGATGGACCTACGCTCAGGGTTGCAGCAAGGCGAGAGCTCATCCCAGCTGTGATTGGGTTCAGACTGCTTTGCCCAGCCAATCACAGGGCTACATATAGAGACTCAACCATTTACTCACTCGTTCACATCAATCACTTCCCCACTGCGTCCATCCCTGTTTTGCACTAACTGTACTTACCACTTTTATCCGTATAATATTTATATTTATATTCTATTTACACATCCTCCATGACACCGTACTCATTATCATTGCTTTTTTACTACCCACATCTCTACTGTGCACCCGCTATGTCTATGACCATTCTCTGCACGAGACATTTTTTGTGTTTTTTCATATTTTGTTTTTTCTGTTGTTTGAATTGTCATTATCATAGTCTTGTTCATTTTTATCGATATCCTTCCTTCTTTTTTCACTATTTTGACTATTTGCACTATTTGTAATGGTGCTGTGACAATTGAATATCCCTGTCGCGGGATTGATGAATCTATCTTATCGTATCTTGTCGCATACAGGCATACGACCATTCGCTCTTCCATGCACACGTCACATACAGACGTACGACTGCTTCATTTTCGCTTGAATTATGGACCGACAACCAATCACTTTCTCATTCACATGCACATATTATAGAGACATTCAACCGTTCGCTAATGAATAAACACCCCCGCTCTGTCACTGACACATTCGTTTTGCACGTGAAAGATCCCCCGAGCGCATCAAGTGATTCAGAGCATGAAATGGGTCCCGCTGCGCGGCTTAGTCGGTGAAGAACGCCGCCGTCCTAGCAACACGGCGCACGTGGAAAAAGGTCTCCTACGGAGCTCATGTTTTGACATGTAACGGCACGGTAAACACGAGAGCAATTAATAACGATAATTGTGGTCTGCCCTGGTGGGGTCGGAGTCCGCCGTCGTCCACGGCGGCTCAGATTCCACCCGTAATTAATTTGGTCAATTACAAGCGCGTTTACCCAGCGATGGCATGTCAAGATGACTGCTGTTAAAGTAGAGATGGTTAGCATGGCCTTGTTCCGGGATGTCATCCTGCCCTGCGAAAAAAATACACTTCCTTCCTCTTTGTGTGTGTGTGTGTGTGTGTGTGTGTGTGTGTGTGTGTGTGTGTGTGTGTGCTCGCTGTTTACCGGCAGACGTTTCCCGATTGCTCACTGTTACCTGAAAGGCTGAAATCTCTTGATGATCGAGAAACACGAATACTATTTTTTTCCCCATCATTTTATGAACGTCGTGTAAATGTTTCTGTTTCCCCTTTTTCAGGCTGTTGTTTTCACGCTAACATATCTATCTGGATGAAAAAAATTTGCTCGGCGGGCTTCCGGAGATCGGACACGAGGTGCCACTCGCCGTCTTTTATGAAGATCGAAACGGCGTCTGAATTCAGAGAGTCGAGTCTGACTTCTCGGAGTCGGAGTCGCAGAGACGTGAAGTTTTGGACCAGGAGAACTGGCGGCAGCGACAGCGGGGGGTTCATGAAGTCGGTATTTATATTTAATCTGCTGCACCTGTTCCTCTGACAGGTCTGCGTCGCTGCAGGCACACGTGCGCACTCAAAAAGCCACGCTTATCCTGGGTGTCATTTAAATGTCAGGCTTCACTTGTCCTCAGACAGGAGATCGCGGATACATGCGGCGGCGTGTGCGTGTATGCTCGTGCGTACGCTCAGTGTTGAGCCGTCGTGAGACTTTTGTGTATCGACTGGTGCTCAGCTTGGCACACTTGGTGTTATGCGTTGTGCGTGTCTGTCTGTGTGTATGAATTGGGTCACTGAGCTGGTAATGACACAGCGAGAGTGCAGAGGTCAACAGAAGGTTTCGAGCATTACCACCATAATCTGGTTGGTTTTTCATCCGTCTTTACCTATTGAAACCTGATGGTTGCTATTGGCTCGGAACCCCTGAGATTTCCGATTTTCCCTTTGACTGAACCAGACAAAGAAATGAATTGTTTTTTTTAGCAGCACAAAGATGGAATACGGTGCTCTGATATCAGCAGCTCTGAAGCCTGACAGCACATTAACCTCAAATAAACCAAAAAGACATATATGTATATATATATATATATATATATATATCAGGGGCCTTTTCCTGTGGAGTGTCCATTTTCCGCCCTGTGTCTGCGTGGGTTTCTTCCGGCTTCTCTGCTTTCCCTGACACAGTCTAAAGCCAAACAGGAGGTTCAGACAGACATAGCCCAGACATGCGAACGACAGGTTGAAGGATTGTATGACTCTGAATGACCTGTAAATGGGAGAAAATCGTTGTCTCCCCGTATGCCGTCCAAACGGATGACTGGATGTTTGCATGCCTCGTGTGAATGACACAGTGAATGTTTTTTTTGTCTCCATATGGCATGTTAAAGAGAGAGTGAACGGTTGAATGTCTCTGTGTGACACGTGTGAATGAAAGAGTGAGCGGGTTAATGTCTCTATGGCGTGAATGAGCAAGCGAATGGTTTTCTGTCTCTAAATGCACCGTGAATGACGGAGTGAATGGTCGTCTCCATATGGTTGACCAGGAGCTGGTCCAGCATAATCCCAGCCTCAGGCGACACCCCTCGATAAAGAATAGATGAATGAATATATACAACGTACAGGGGCTCCTGGACTTGCGTGGGAATGCCGTTCCTACGGCGCGATGTAACGCGATTGTCACCGCGAGTCGGAACTCCTGCGTACGAATGTCACTCACCTATGCAAACACAGTGATAAAATCATCATCATAAAAACACTGTAAAGTGAAAATAAGAAATAAATTTAAAAAGATACTTGCGCTCGGGAGCCATCATTAAAAAAACAAAACAACATAAACAAAAGGAAGAGAATGGAGCACAATACAAAAGGCCGTGACGACATATCGGTCCGCTCCGATACGCCTGAATGATGGAACGATAACCTCTTCATGAATTCATGGGAGACGGCGACGTAACTACAAAACGGCATCTGTATTTACATATCAATATGTTCCAATCTGGGGAGCTTAAGATGCTAACAACCCACCCAACAGAGGTCTGTCCCAAGAAGTGTAAAAAAAAAAAAGGGAAAAGAGACGAGAACAAATGTATGTGACAGATTTTTCTTCCCATACGATGTCGAAGAAACATCAGAATTCACCTGCAGCAACACCGCTAACCCTCACACGGCGAGAGGCGTGACGGGAAGCCGCTCCAATAAATCAGGCCGATGTAGCGTGCGGGCCGGGGAGCGGGCCTGATTGAATTTCTTACTAAAACGAACCGTGAGGTCATGAAATACATCATGTGGATTAAACACTCGCGTCCGTGTGTCGGCGCGGCCGCAGATGTTCGCCGGTGTGACCGCATTATTTTCGCCTCGGTGGTAAGAAGTCAGAAATCATACCTGTCCGCGTGGGATTTATTCTAACTGATAACAGCGGACGGTCGTAAAGTCTTCAGCGGCGTCGCATAAAACGAGGAGTCAGGAGTTCAGCCTCGACATGCCGGTGGAGTTTGTTACAAAGAACCATCTGGCAGGCCGACCTTGGAAGCCGTTGGCAAAAGGGCGGGCCCACTTGGAGGAGACTTGGCAGCCGATTGGTCGAGCCATCTGTCAGTCACAGGGCACCTCAACGGAGCCAGCGTCCCGCATCAAGTCTGCGGAGGTTGTCAGTCATCCAAGTCTTGGTTAATTTCTTGTCAAAATCTTCTTCTCGTTGCAACTGGACTCGATTTTCCTCCCTCAAAGACCTTTCACCTCACACCCGAGAGGCTTCTTCAGATCAAAACAGGACCGCAAGGATTCAGGAGCCAGTCTCAGTTGCCATGTGTTGTTGTGTAAATGGAAAGAGATGTTCTGGAGAAACCAGATTGAAGGGGGTTGTTGAGGCAAAGGGGGTGTCGTTCGGTGTGAATGAAGAGGGGAAGAAACGGGTTCAAGCAGGTTGGAATGGATGGAGAAAAGTGTCAGGGGTTCTATTTGATAGAAGAATATCAGCCAGAATGAAAGGAAAGGTGGAGGAGACAGTGGTGAGAGCAGAGGTGATGGATGGACGAGAAACAGTGACAATGACGAAAAGACAGGAGGCAGAGCTGGAGGTGGCAGAGATGAAGATGCTGAGGTTCTCTTTAGGAGTGACCAGGATGGAGAGGATCAGGAACAAGTCCATCAGAGGGACAACACATGTTAGATGTTTTGAAGAGAAGGTCAGAGAAGCCAGACTGAGATGGTTGGGTCGTGGACAGAGGAGGGACGGTGAATATTTTGTTAGACGGATGCTGGAATTGGAGCTGCCAGGCAGGAGGTTCAGCTGAATACAGAAGAGAAGATTTATGGAAGTAGTGAGAGAAGAAGTGAAGTTAGCTGGTGTGAGAGAGGAGGATCCACAGAATAGGGTTAGATGGAGAAGGTTGATTCGCTGTGGCGACCCCTGAAGGGAAAGGCACAAAGGAAAAGAAGAAGAATATAATTATTTGTATTAGTAGTAATATTTTATTAATATTATTATTGGTACCAATATAATAGGAGGAGGAGAGGAGGGACGGTGAATATATTGGCAGACGGATGCTGGAATTGGAGCTGCCAGGCGGGAGGTTTAGAGGAAGACCGAAGAGAAGATTCATGGAGGTCGTGAGAGAAAGATATGAAGGTAGCTGTCGTGAGAGAGGAGGATCCAGAGAAAAGGCTTTGATTCACTGAGGCGACCCCTGAAGGGAAAAGCCCAAAGGAAGGGAAGAAGAAGTCGGTGGGAACGAAGGTACAACTTCTGGGGACTCTGAATTCTTATTCTTAGAATTTTAGCAGAGCACCTTTTCAAATTCTATTCCAGGTAAGTCCACAGAAGCTGTACTTTTGTTCCAAAGGTTCAGCTTCGAACTGAAAAGACCTCTCGGACGAGAGGTGAGACGTCTTAAGAGGAAGAAAATCAAGTCCAGTTGCTATGAGAACATTTTGAAAAGAACTCCCCAACAAGGCAAAGCCCTCGGTGCTGTTCGGGGCTCCTCCCAAGGTCTGCGCCGTCGGTAACCTCCTTAGGAGCCACTTACGTCTCAAAGTGGATGCAGCTGCATGGAGCAGGCAACCAGACGGTGGAGGTGGCCAAAGGATTACACAACCCCTACTTCCGAAAGGAATCGCAGGCTCCTTCATCCTCGCCCTTTCACGCCCTTCCCTTTTTTAACAAGCCGTTTGGCACCGGCCGTTGACGAGAGGGGTTTTCCCCGAGCTTACGGTTTTTATTTTCGTAAAATACGATTTGGAGTTTGTCAATGGTAGTGATTTAAGATCTGCGGGCGTCCGATGGAATAAAAGGAGTCTCTGGGGTGCGGAGATTAGTGGGTGATGGTCGGGAGCGAGGGTTTGGTCTCGGAAGCAGCCGGATGCAATTCGATTGACAGCTGTCAAGTTAGCCATCGAGCGAGTTAGCCATCGAGGTTTGGCTACCACCGCTGCGCCTTCATTCATCAATAAGTCGGGAATATGCTTGTTTTCGATTTCCCCCGCAGATAACCGTCGCCCTTGTTCCATCCGTCAGGAGCCCACGGCACCTTCAGAAGCTGTTGGAGAAAAAATATAAAAAGAATAGAAAACAAAATAAAAAAAAAAAAAATCAAACACCACTACATGGTGGAATAAACAAGCCGGCTGCGCGACCGCTGGGAAAGTAATAGCTGCAGAGAGACACACTTCGCCCTGTTTTTATCACCCAAAACACAAAAGCTGGATCTGTGTTTTTGCCGTCTCTGGCCGCGGCCCCGCAGAGCCACAGACGGCGACTCTCCCATCCTTCAGCCGAGGCTCCTTCGTTTACTGGAATTAGTGAAATGTGGGCCGGGGGAGCTCGTACCGGAGGGGGAGTTGATGAGAAAATGGGAACATGGAGGTGCTTATGAGAATATTTGATGTGGCCAGGCGCTGCCGTTAAGAACCCCCCCATTTGTGCTTATAGCATGCAGCGCCATTCAAGCTAGGCTATAAGTTGCCGCGCAGCGACCGACAGCTTTGATTTTATGCGACACCATAAGTGAGCTTTATACACACACACACACACACACACACACACACACACACACACATCCAACAAAGCTCCGCATGAATTAGACTATTACCTGACCTACATCTGCAGTGAGTTTCCCTTCTCTTCCTAGTCGTACCCGTTAAGAAGTATCAGAATTCATTTTCACTGTGAGAACGAGATACCGGGATAAGGATATAAAACAACACTAAACTATTTTTTTTTTATATTTATTTCTTCAATTTTTATTTTTTTTATTTTTTCAGTGTGTATTGTTATCTTTCAACTGCCCGCCGTGCCACCACCTATCAGGTGAGCTGAGATACAGTATGATATATATCGTCCATATGCCTCACTGGGTTAACGTAGCTGGCTAGCTTATGTGCATTAAAATACTTTCAATATGCTGTCGAACCCGAGACAAACACAACATATCTCTTTCTGGTCGGAAACCACGGAATTGTAACGAAGTACTATCCACGGTGCAGAATAAATAAAATAGTAACGCAATAAGCCAAGTTCATTTCCTTGTCTTTTTAATTTATCATGTGAAAGGCTTTTTATCCTCTTAGGCAATCGTTTGCAGGATTTAAGACGGGAGAGCAGAGTCAAAGATAATTAGTGCTAGCTAGATGAAGTCTGGCGCTGTCGTTTCAGCGGATATGTTGAAATAAAAAAAAATTAAAAATTTGAATTTATCACGCAGCTTGCTTCTAAGCGTAAATGTCTGCACCTGGTAAGAATTAGATAAAAAAAAAAAAAAAAATCATAAAGGTGTGCTGTTGGCAAGGCTGAGTTTCCAGGGTGAAGGATAGGAGCAGGCGAAAAACCGACGACGCGTCACGACGTTCAAATTTAAAAAGTGAAATCCATTCGCCTCACGTCCGCCAACGCAATCATCTCCCTCAAGGGCAGGTTGATATAAAATTTCGGCGCGTGGCCCTCATCGTAGATTACCCGCCGACGACCGGAGCACAACAGCGCCTATGGAAACAGCACGTAATATCCCGGATTTACGCGCTCAGCGATGGTTTTTTTTTTTCGAATACGCCATCGAAACAGCCCAGGCAATTAGTTTTTAATTGCACCCGAGAGGATCAGTGGATGACTGTGCAGCGTGAGCCGGCGTTAGCTTTCTCTTTTACTGTTTATAATGCCGCCCCTCTTGATATATGTGTGTGTGTGTGTGTGGGGGGGGGGGGGTGCCTAACTCTTCTAAAATCTCCTTCTATAGTGT
>CAAKHD010008899.1:3821-14161 GCA_901007705.1 Fistularia tabacaria | reverse complement strand
AACAATCCCCGGCAGGGGGTAAAAAATCCTCCCACCCCCAAGACCCACCACCCCCCCCCCCCCCCTCCCCCCCTGCACCACAAAACAACCCCCGCCCCGCCGCCTCACCCGGTGTCAAAACAGTCAAAAGTTATCACCGCCATTGATCACGGCCGGTGCTGGTGTCAGCTGAAAGCCAGCCGCGGGCGCCGGCGTCCCAGCGCGTCCTTGTGCCGCCGCGGCCCGCGCCGCATCAGGGGTTTGTGAAAGACGCCCCCCCTCCTCCCCCCCCCAGGTCATAACACATCTCGGGGCGGAGCCCAGGGCTTACGGGCGGAGGTCGGCGTACGTCCCGATGCATCGGCCGGAGTCGCTTCCGGGTAGATTTGCTCGTAACGGCGGCGAGGAGCTGTTCTACTTTTGGAGAGCGAGAGCTTCCTCTCAGTTGAGCTTTCGGGGGTCGCTTGTTGAATCCCTAAGCCGCTCCGTCTCAACCAATCCTGTGGAGCTTTGTCTTTTCCCTCTGGGCTGCTCCCTCCTGGGATCTCCGCAGCCAATCGTCTGCCTCCGATATCCCTCTGCGCAGGAAGCCAATGGCGGCATAACAAGACGCGAACCTTGCCCTAGCTATCAGCTTCTCTAAAAGATGTGCACGGAGTGCATGAATGGCCGCTGATCCGGTGATAAATGGTGAAAGAGCAGCTACATAATAGGATCCGCTTCAAGAAGACCCCTTTGTGAAACGCTGACGGGGATCCGTGTGATTTCTCGATGTCAAGGCCGTTCAACCTTGTCTACCCGTCGGCCGAGTTTAGCGGCAAGCACGGAGAGCCTGATTACACGGCCGAGCGGGCCCCGCGATTGGCGGGAATGTTGATGCATCGAAGGTGTCATCGTTCAAACAGCGTGTGGGATGCGGCGGCGCAGGTTTGCTATTTGAAAAATCAATAGAAGCCAAGCAGGATCAACTCGTCAGCGAAGCAAACGTTCAGGGAAATGATTGGAAACCCCTGGAAAGAAACACACCATATATAATACATATTACCTGGAATTACAGTTATGTTTTGCAATGTGAAATGATTACAGCTGGTTGACTGGGTCCATAAAGCGGCAAGCTGCTGCGGCGTCGGCTAACCGCGGGGTTTTTTTTTTTGTTGTTTTGGGCGGTGATATACCGCTCTGCTGGAAAATTCACCCAGCAGATGCATTTTTTATGTTCAAAACCGGAGGGTCTTTCTCACCTTCAATTTCAAAAGTGTTTACTCAGCAGTGGTCGGGAGGATCTGATAAAATAAGTTAGAGAACGAAGATTAAAAATGAATATCTTTAGTGTCGAAGCCGTCCCCGCCGAAGTTCCCCCGCGGTGCCTCCTTCCTCCCGGTAATGTGATTGGGAAAAAGGTTTTGCCTCGGGAGTCGATCTTTTCCTCTTTGTCTTTTTCCCTTCTCTCTCTCTCTCTCTCTCTCCATGCCTCCTCTCTCCTCCCACGAGTGAAAGTAGCAGACAGCCTCGAGGAAAGACAACACTGAACTGCACGCAAACTTTTTTTTGATAAATGAAACAACCACAAAAATGAGTCGAAAACATTTTCACACTCATTTGCTTTTGATGGTTTGATTTATTATTGATATTATGTTTTCATTATTATGATTTATCACTCTGATTATTAGTATTGTTAATAGAAAAAGTCGTAGTATGAGTTGCAGTAATAGTAGGTATATGAATATTATTATCATAAGATAAGATAAGATAAGATAAGATAAGATAAGATAAGATAAAATTGCGACATCAGTATTATTATGAATAGGAGTAGTAGTTGTATTATTATATGTTGTATAGTTGTTGCTGCTGCTGTTATATTTATTGTTGTTAGTAGAAGTAATTTTCTTATTCTTTGTATTATAATATTTATTACTATTACTATTATTATTATTATTATTATTATTATTATTTTGTAGTAGTAGCATTCGAAGTCATAGTATTCGTAGTAGTAGTTGTATAAGGATTAGTAGTAGGGTTTGTCATATTCGCAACAGTGTTGTCGCTGTTGTTATTGTTATTAGCAGTAACACGTAGTAGTATTATTCTTAGTATTTTTGTTATTACTATTATTACAAGTAGTAGTACACGCAATTTCCTCAGAAATCATAAAGTATTTCTGACTCAGATTTGGATTATTTTTATCATTCATATGCACTTATAATTCTTATTTTCGCTGCCATTATTATTGTTTTTGTGAGTAGTAGCAGTTGTCGTATTGTTATCATCGCTGTTCTTGCTATTATTAAAATTTATGCAGCTTTTGTTGTAGTTGTTAGAACATTAAACATACTGGAACATTAAATCTGGGACTTGAATGATGTTCCGAGGTCACGGTGGCCAAATGACGCTTGGTGACGCACTGATCTTTTTGTTCCACTCTGTCTCTCTTTGTCTGCTAATAGTTTCCCTTTGTACAAGTTGCACTGGATTTAAGAAAAGGACAACATTCAGTTTATAAAATGAAGGTGAGCTTTAGATAGAAGTCCCTGATGGGTCCTGATAACGTAGACTAAACCGCACACACTCACACGTTTGACAGAAACTCACCAGCAAAGATTGGTCGGGCTGGTACGAATAGAAAACACATTAAAAAACAAAGGGAGTAAATAAAGGCGCTGGTTAAACTTTAATTGAGGTGCACTTAAAGCGAAGCCTCGGGCCTTTTAAGGCACGAGGGGGTTGTCATTTAAAAAGCTCTGGTTGAATTCGAACTCCACGTTCGTTCTCACCCGAGAGTTTCCCAGAGTGTGTGGCCTCTGCAGTATTTCACGAGAGTTTTTCTTCCTGGTGGCAGGGGGGGGCGCTGTGGTTCACACAGCAGCAAGAAGGTTGCTGGCTGGATTCCAACAGGGGGGGCCTCTCTGTGTGGAGTCTCCACGTTCTTCCTGTGTCTGCGTGGGGTTCCTCCGGGTTCCCCGGGTTCAGGAGGTTCATTGGTGACCATAAATTACCCAGACATGTATGACAGAGTGAATTCCATGTCTATATATGACATAAGAATGAGTGTTAAAGGTTGCACGTCTCCATATTTGGCCCTGTGATCGACGGGTGACCAACCCGGCGACCTTTAGCTCGCTATAGATAATGAATGAATATTTTCTTCCTCTAAATAATATGCCTGCTTCAAGCTGGTCGCGAAGCTAAAGTGAAGCTTCCCCTCTGTGCAGCGTTTTCACCCGCAAACGTACAACGTGAGAACTTTATATTTGGCTATTCGGGGGGGCGACAGCGGTCGCGCTGGAGGGGTTGATGGTTCGATCCCAATGCGGTGAAAATGCGGTGAAAAAACTATTTGAAACCGCAAGTTGTTGAAAGCGCCTCTACGTGCGTCCATCTGCTCCACCTCGACGGCAGAGGGGATTCAAATCGTTTATCCAAGATGGATGTCAAACATCCGATCCGAACGATCGCTTTTTCTATTTTTTTTATTTTTCCAATTAGAATTATCTGTGGTTTCCGAACAGCCCTTTGGAAATCCCTGCATAAGGAAAAAGAACATCTGAAGTTCCTTTAGGATGTCCTTGTTTAATTGTGTTTTGTTTCACTCTGAATTGAACGAATCATTGAATCAATGGCAAAAAGGAGCGTGAAATCAACCCGACCCTTAATTTGAAGTTGGATCTCGCACTTTCTGACCGCAAGAACCTTGGTTGGTCGACCCAAACGCGTTCACATTTTGCCGGCGCCGTGCCCGCAGATCCAAAGGGATTCGAAGAGCGAACTCCGTTCCGTGTTAAAAAGTGGAAAGATTAGCCGTAGCCCACGCGGGGTGAGGTGTTGCCGTGGCGATTGATCCGGCACAGCTCCGTAATGACAAGACGGTTTCTAAATCGCCTCGGCCTCTCAGAACCTCGGCCACTGATACAGTTGTGAGGCAGTATAATAGGAGTCACTCCCGTCGACCCCGTGCTCACTTTCTCCTCCACTGCCTCCAAACTACTGTCTGAACTGAGATGTTCTGTCTGGAGAATAAACACACTTTCAATCGGCACTGTCAAAACTTGATTTTAAGTTTGTTATCATAGTTTAACAACTAATATAGGAATTGTTTTTTTTTTTGGTTTCATTGTTTTCATCCACTGAGACTTAATCGTTAGCGTCAAACGCGGCAGCGGTTAGCGCCTCAGCCTCGCAGCTGGTCCTCGGGGACTTTCTGTGTGGAGAAAACATGCTTTTGAGACCCTAAAAAATGACAAATGAATGAGGGAGTGAAGGGTAGCATGTGTCCGTGTGATATTAGAGTAAGGCTGAATGGGTGTTTGTCTCAATATGACGTTTGAACGAGAGTCAACCGCTGTGTGTCTCTGTGGCGTGTGAATGAGAGGCTGAATGGTTGGACGTCTCTATATGACCTGTGAATGACAGAGTGAATGGTTGTATGTCTTTATACGTGGCGCCCAGTCCGGGTTGAGCCCTGCCTCTTGACCAATGACGGCCTTGGATAGGCTCCACCTCGCCACGGCCCTGAAGGCAGAATAATGATCGAACGAAAGACTGAGAAAAACATGCTTGCATGGATGGCTGCCTGTGACGCACACTGTAAGTGGCCACTTAAATCAAATCGTCTAATTTTGATGTATCTCCAGGCCGATGCCGCCGTCCTACGTCCTATTTGTTGAAAGCTAACGACCTCCGTCCGGACTTATCAAGCGGATCAGCGGAGTCCAGCTACCTCAGTGGAAGGTGTGACTTTCCACACGCTGTGATTCTCCTCCGGCTCGTGTTACCCGACATGACCAGCAAAGCCGTAGAGATTGCAGAAGCTCAGGATTTATTTTGGCTCAGACACAAAGTAATCCAAACTTTTCAGTGACCTGACACACACATTTACGCTAGATAAAGATCAAGTAATGCGCAAAATCCGATCTGGCCGTCACTTTTGGCACCTAATAAAAGCTACATTCGGAGGCCGAGGAGTAATTTTGCAGTGTGTCCCCAAGATGGCTGCCATAGGTCAACGCCGCGCCCCGGGGGAATCTGGCAGTGAGCAAGATAAAGCACATGTTGGCCCAGCTGTGTGCTGGCCCCGGGAAGCTAACTTTACTTCCGTGAATTATTTACAATGATGTATAAACCCTGCTGCTGGGAAGCCATTCTGTTTTTGGCCGCAACCACATATCTGTTCTCCAAGACATATGGGCCGCTACGACAAATCGAGATAAAAACAAAAAAATATATAACACCTTCAGATGTGATGTATGTTTGCCCTTCTTCTTTTTTCTTTTTATTACATTATTTGTATTTATTTATTTTTGAACGGATAACCCCCCACACCTGCGGCACGGGCGGCCAAACAATATCTTGGCAACGCTAAGAGGATTAGCGCTAACAATGCGCGGACGCCTCGGCAGAGTCGGGGCGGGGAAATAGGAATGAAAAGTAGGGGTAGGGGAAGGAGAATGTGTGCGGTAATCTCTGCACGGTGCCTCCCCATGACAACCAAAACTCCTCGCCGCGGCGATCGTCGTCATTTGCTTTTTCAGCATCCTTTTTTTTTCTGCACCCAAGCACTTCCCATGCGTGCATCCACCAGAGGGCAGTGCAGAGTTCAGAGCTAGCGTCATTTCAAACAATAACAAACATGGCGACGGCGGAGGAGCTGGTGATAATGGACGTTCTTAGACGGTCTGTGCCTCCATTAAAAACATGGCATGCACGGAACAGAGAATTCTTCTCCCTCCCTGGATAGTCCAACGCCAGGTCGTCTTCGTCTTCAGAATTTGCTGGTCACACTTGAGCACATCCCCAACACTGCACCCCTACGACTTTCGGTGGTACCGCTACATTTGCAACATTCGGCTACGCGTCCTCGAGCTCCTCTGAATGGTAAAGATTTTTGCAGAAAATGAAGGCGGAGGACAGACAGAAGGCTCCACCCGGGCATAAATGAGTTTTAGTGCTACACCCATGGTCCGCCTGCACAGAGCCGCGCTCATCATTGCTGTTAAACCGAAAGCCGAAGGTAATTTAATGCCTTTTTGGTCGTCCCTTCGTCACCCTAGGAGGCGAGGGCGTCCGTCCCGCTAATGGACAGAGCCTCAGCATGGCCTCTGATGACGATGAGGAGGCGGGAACGAGCGGCCAGGAGGAGCGCGCGATCCAAAAAGCACTTCGCGATCGTCCGACATTACCGAGATTATGGTTCTCGTTTTGATCAGCAATCTCGTTTTGATCAGCAATGTTGGGGTTGGGGACCAAACAGGATCGGAAGGTGTTTGCGTGGATATTCATGTGTGTGTGTGAGTGTGTGGGTGTGTGAGTTTGTGTGTGTGTGTGTCGGCTCCTCGTGCCCTCAATACAGCGATCGTCCATGCATCAAGAACTTGTCGCTTCAGATCAGTTTCGACCCGGTTTGAACCAAAAGTATTTTTTTCTCAAATTAGAAGCAGTTCTGTTTCTAGGAGCTTTCTGCTCTGCAACCTCTTCTCCCAACGGGACGTCAGCGGGTTCGGCGGAAACTGGCCAATGGGCTGCGTTGAAACTGGCGAGGCTTGGCCACTTCGACATTTCAAATGAATTCATGAAATTTCAATGAAATTGCAAAAAAAAGGTGGTAATGGGATTTATTTTCAGACTAGACAAAAAGGGTACTGGTACTTGGTCTTTCACCAAGAAACCTCCAATTCACAGGAGGTACATGTGGAATATTTGTGATTTGTTTTTGTACCAGGGTTGCATCCCTCCAATTCTATTCATTCATTCATTCATTCATTCATCCATAATCTATCCTGCTTTCCCTCCATGCGTATCCCAGCTATCATTGGCCAGGAGGCGGGGTCAACCCCGCGTCGGTCACCAAGCCCGCATATAGAGACGTATAACCATTCACTCATTCATTCAAATGGCATATAGAGACATGCAACGATTCAGCCTCGTATTTCCATGTCATGTAGAGGCAACAAACCATTCAGTCTCCTTCGCGCGTCATAAAGAGGCATTGAACAATTCACCCTCTCATTCTGGACGCGTCTCCGATGAACCTCCTGAAATGGACCCGGGATCGAGCCTGGAACCTTCCTGCTGTCAAGCAGAAGTTATGACCCCTGCGCCACCGCCTTCCATTTTTTTAGTATATACCGTATTTTTCGGACTATAAATTGCAGTCTTTTTGGCTGGTCCTGCGACAGATACTCAGGTGTGATGTACATATTGAAATATATACCAATTTAGCATGTTCGTAATTTTCCCACTGACAGCCGCGAGATTGCGATCTTGGCTTGTGTGCCAGTATCTGCTACTCCTGTTATTCCTGTACCATTGAAAAAATGTAAACATCAACTTATTTAGACAACTGAGAAAGACAGAACACAAGAGCCCCCAAAAAGAAAATCATATTCTGCAGATGACAAGCTGCCGGTAGTGAAATATGCAGCTGAAAACGGTCATCGAGCAGCAGAAAGAAAGTTTGGAGTGAGCAGAGAAACTTGTGAGGGACTGGCGAAAAGCGCAGGATACTCTTAACTGCAATGAAGAAAACAAAAAATAGCTCATCGCCGTCTAAAAGCTAGACGACGCGAGGAACTGATGCTCAGTCTGACGACAGCCACGCAGAAGAGGAAGCGGCGCGGCGTCTGAATCCTCAGAAGTGACACCGAGGATGAAGAATTGAACGGATTTAGTGATTTGGAGTGAGGTTGAGAGTTTGGTCAACTTGTTATCCTATGTTGTTTCTGCTCTTGTTTTCTGAATAGCTGTTAATATGTTACGTGAACACACCAGACACCTATTCAGCCTGTTGTCTTTTCTATTCTTATAATTATAACTTGTCTTTCAAGATGAAATGTCTGTTCTTGGTCTTTAATTTTACAAAATTAATTTCCCCCCCCAAAAATGTGACATATAGTCCAGTGCGACTTATAGATGTTTTTTTTTCTTCTTCATGATGCATTTTTTGGCTGGTGTATCTTATACTCCGGAGGGACTTACAGTCCGGAAAATACGGTCCATTTTTTTGTTGACAACCACTACTTTCCCAAATGTAATGCCAAATAATCAAATGAAGGGCACAAAAAGGTCTTTAAAATAAAAATTCCCCCCAAAATGATGCAAAGAGAACCCTTTCATGGCCTCCTCCCTGCATCCCAGCTCACTGATTCTACCTCCAAATCCTTACATTTCCGGAACAATTCCATTTGCTTGCAGTACATCTCAGTGATTTTATTTGTTTGCCAAGTCGTTACGCATCTGTAACGGACGCAAGATGAGGAAACCCGGCCTCTCAACCGAAATAGGAAAATAAAATGGGACCCGGACGTCCAACGAAAATAGGATAAAGTCTCTTATTTCCGCGAAAAAGTGACAAATGGTTGACCTTTACCAGAATCCTATCGTGCCGTTTAATGTAAAATATATTTTTGTATGTAAGAGAGGCGGATATTCAGGGGCGTGTGTGTGTGTGTGTGTGTGTGTGTGTGTGTGTGTGTGTGTGTGTGTGTGTGTGTGTGTGTGTGTGTGTGTGAAAATGCTATAGTACTCTCCATTTTGTATCAACTATTTGCGCGAATTCATTTCCCCTTCTCGATGTGCGCAATCATTTTGTTTCTTCTCGTTGCGCGATTTTTCCGACAGGCGGCCCGTCGCTTTGCTCATCATCTCACGGCACTGTAAGTTGCGGGAAAAAAAAAAAACAACCTCTGAGAGGATTGCGGAGAGCCGAGCTTGAGAAGCAAGAACACGGCGACGCACAACGGCGACGCACAACGGCGTCCGCCGCCCACCCGTCCGCTCTCCTTCTTCTGCACGGGGGAGTGTTTTCAAAACAGAGTTTTACCCTTTTGTTTTTTTTTTTATTCAGCTCACGAAAGCATAAAGTTCATTTCGACGGCGTTATTAAGACGTCAACGGAGCGAAAAACGGGGAAAAATTGGGTCACGGAAATTTGGAGCGCGACGTGTTCTCAGGGACGCACAAAGTCAGTTTTGGGGGCTTTGCGGGGGTTTTATCTCCCGGCCCCTTTGAAGCCCCTGACTTTACATCATTGGCATTCAAGCGCTGATGAGCAGCGCAGATGAAAAGTAGACCAACTCCAGAGAACATTTAGAGAGTTAACTTGAAGAGGTGGATATTGATTGATCTTTTCTTTCTTTTCTTTTTTTTTTTGAAAGTCTTCATGCGTGTTATTGAAACCGCTCTGGCTCGTATGTGAGTCACAGCGAGCCCCCCCCCTCCCCCACCCCGAGGAGGAATACGATGGTTTGAAGCCGAGATCAAGACAACCCGGACGGATGAAAAATAACGTTAGCACTGAACGGTTTCCAGGATCTTCACTCGCAGCTGATTGCGGTTAAAAAGAACGGACGGGCCATTTGAGTTCTCGGCAAGCCACTACAAAAGGTTCTCCATTGTTTTTTGTTTTTTTTTCTGCAAAGATTACATTCCACGTATCTCGACATTTCTCATTTAAGCGGATAACGCTCCCTTGACGGCAGCCAGTCCAAAAAAACTGCAGCACACACTCATTTTCCAGCCCTTTAGATCTTAGAAGACTAGTTGGATTCATTTATTCATTTATTAATCAATTGATTTATTTATTCATTTACTTATCTATTTTGTATTTATTTCTTTATTTATTCCTATATTTATTTACTTATTTATTCATATATTCCAATATTTATTTATGTATTTCCTATTAACTTATCTCTTTCTGTCTTTCTTTATGTATTTTCTCAGACCGTACAGTAGAATTACTACATACATAGAGTGTGTGTCCATGTTTTTTCATTTATTTTCCTTAATTTTCCAATAATTTTAGATCTTCAAATATTCAAATATTGAATGTTGCAATAGGGCGGCACAGTGTTCCAGCATTTCCGCCTCACAGCAAGAAGGTACCTGGTTCAATTTCCACGGGGGGGTCCGTGTGGAGTCTCCCCGAGTCTGAGTGGGGTTCCTCCAGGCTCTCTGGGTTCCCCCACAGTCCAAAAACATAAAAAAACATGCAGGAGGTTCTTTGGAGATCCTAAACTGTCCATGGGTGTGAATGAGAGGGTGAATGGTTTTATATCTCGATATGACGTGTGGCTGAAGGAGTGAAGGGTTGCACGTCTCTCTGTGAGGCCCTGGGATCCATCCAGGATGAGCTCCTGGCCAATCACAGCCCCCTGCGACTCTGAGTACAGGAAAAGCATTTCAGACATTGAATGAATTGAAGCAGTGGCGGAAGCTTGTTGCAGCCAAACACGGAGTGTGTTCCGCTCGTACTTCCTCCTCTTGTTTTTCTGCAAAGACGAACCTTGTGGCCGTGAAGCGGCTGCGACTTCCGAGGGACCCGCTGTGCAGCACGGGGGGGGGGGGGGGGGCCCCCCGGGGTCCACCACCGG
>CAAKHD010008898.1:22799-42347 GCA_901007705.1 Fistularia tabacaria | reverse complement strand
TTTTCCCTTCAGGGGTCACCACAGCGAAACAACCTTCTCCATCTAACCCTATTCTCTGGATCCTCCTCTCTCACACCAACTACCTTCATATCTTCTCTCGCTACGTCCATGAATTTTCTCTTCGGTCTTCCTCTTGACCTCCTGTCTGGCATCTCCAATTCCAGCATCCGTCTACCAATATAGTCCCTATCTCTCCTCTGTCCATGACCCAACCATCTCAGTCTGGCTTCTCTGACCTTCTCTCCAAAACATCTAACATGAGCTGTCCCTCTGATGGACTCATTCCTGATCCTATCCATCCTGGTCACTCCCAAAGAGAACCTCAACATCTTCATCTCTGCTACCTCCAGCTCTGCCTTCTGTCTTTTCTTCAATGTCACTGTCTCCAAACCGTACAGCATCGCCGGTCTCACCGCTGTCTTGTACACCTTTCCTTTCATTCTGGCTGATATTCTTCAATCTCATAGAACCTCTCACACTTTTCTCCACCCATTCCAACCTGCTTGAACCCGTTTCTTTATCTCTTTTTCACACTCTCCGTTGCTCTGGACTGTTGACCCAAAGTACCTGAAATCCTCCACCTTCTTCATCTCCACTCCCTGTAGCCTCACCGTTCCACCCGGGTTCCTCTCATTCACACACATATATTCTGTCTTGCTGCGACTAACCTTTATTCCTCTCCTTTCCAGAGCAAACCTCCACCTCTCAAGATTTTCCTCAACCTGTTCCCTGCTCTCACTACAGATTCCAATATCATAATGATATGTAATATTACAAGTTAATTATTAGGATTTGTTTCCTTTATGTAGAGCTGAACCCATCATGACCTTTTTTTCCTGAATGAAAAAGGACGTTATCCTGGATTTTATCCCAAAAATCCTCAGTTCTTCCTGCGTTACCATGTCCCTGTTTTTGTCATAACATCGTGCTGGGAATAAATGGGTAATAACGCCGTAACACCCCACCTTCCTCTGGTCCAGGTGACACGTCCAGCACCGTGTCGGCCCTCTGCACCACCCAGTCCAAGTCGGCGCGAGGCAGCGGCCCCCGCACGCTGGATTCCGGCTCCGACTTCAAGAGCCGCGGCCCGGCGCCGGAGAACCGCGTGGTGTTCGGCCCCGGCGTCAGCATGTCCACCTGCGACGTCCAGCTCATCGACGACAGCGAGTACGAGCTGTCGGAGGACTTGGAGCTGGTTCTGTCCGAGCCCTCCGACAACGCCCGCCTCGGCGACGTGACGGTGGCCAAGGTGGTGATCGACGGGCCCAACGACGCGTCCACCGTCACGCTGGGGAATGCAACCTTCACCTTCAGCGAGGACGCCGGTAGCAAGCGCTCACTTTGACCTCCGCCCTCTAGACGTCTCAGGGTTTAGCTTCAAAATTAAAATGCTTAAAAGGCTCGAAATGGGAAATTGCTGAACAATCTATAGGGGTTTTACTGAAATTCTCCATTGGATTAGCTAAAACTTTTGAATCAGCTCTGAAATAGCATGAGATTAGCTAAAAATCTGTATGACATTAGCTAAAAATCTCCAGCAGACTAGCTTAGAATCAAAATCAGATTAACTAAATGTCTCCATGAGATTGGCTAAATCTCAATTTCAGATTATCAACAAAGATATATGAGATTAGCTAAAAATCTCTGTGGGATTAGCTAAGAATCAACATCAGATCAGCTGAAAATCTCCACGAGACGAGCTAAAAATCTTCAAGTGATTAGTTAAGAATAAGCATCAGATTAGCTAAAAATCTCTACGAGATATACCAAGGATCAACATCAGCTAAGCTCAACATCTGTATGACATTGGCTAAAAAAACTACATGAGACTAGCTAACAATCTCCAAGAGATCAGCTAAGAATTAGCATCAAATTAAGTAGAATTCTGTAAAAAAAAATTAGCTGAAAATCTCCGCGAGATTAGCAACAAATTAGCGTCAAGTTAGCAAAAAATTGGGATGGGATGAGTACAAATATTCACTGAGATCGGATGGATATCAATCAGAGATGAGCGTAAATTCAATTCAAATTATCTTAAACAAGACTTTTGTTTTAAAAGTACATCAAATACATGAAAAGACGTTTAACTTTCGACTGAAGTAAAATAAAACTGTCGGTTTTTATTCGCCACCAAAACATCCTTAGTACCTCACTCCTTTAGACAGGCTACACTGTGTCCTTCATGATATGCTTTGTACTTCACGTCCTTCACAAAATCCGTTGGGTTTTTTTTTTCTCGGAATTTCATCTCAGGCACCATTGAGATCCCGGTGCAGCGCCGCGGCAGCGACCTGTCCTCCGTGACCTCCGTCTGGTGCGCCACCCGCCCCTCAGACCCCCCCTCGGCCAGCCCGGGGGTCGACTACATTCCCAGCTCCAAGAAGGTGGAGTTCAAACCCGGCAAAACCGAGGAGGTGAGGAATTCGCCATCTAATCTGACCTTCATCCCGTCCCGACTCCACTGTTCTAATTTTATCCGTTCACGTCAACCGTTATGATTTAATCTCTTCGAATCTGAGCTCATCTCTTCTCTCATAATCTCATCTTTTCTCATGTAATTTCATATATTCTTATTCCATTTTCTGTAATCTAATTTATTCCCATGTCATCCAATGTTATTTAATGTCATCTCGTCTGCTCTAATTTCATTTTTTTCTAATCCAATTTATCCTCATGTCGTCCAATATAATCTCATCTGCTCTGATCTAATCTCCTTTTTTCTCACATAATCTCGTGTATTCTGATTTCATCTCGTGTCAGCTAATGTAATCTAATCCTTTCACCTAATCGAGATCCTTTTCTTCTGCTCTAATCCAAATTGATCTCATCCTGCAATGCTAAATCTGACGCTAATTCCAAGATGACCCCATTGAAATTTGCGAGCTAATCTCATAATGAATTTCATATAATCTGATGTTGACTCTTATTTTATCCCATAGGCATTTTGAGCTAATCGGATGCTAATTTTTAGCTAATCTCATGGAGATTTAAACTAATCTCACAAAGATTTTCAGCAAATCTGATGTCGATTTTTGGCTAATCCCAGAATGATTTTCAAGAGAATAACTAAATTGTCAACAAGAAGTAATTTTTTTTTCCAAAAAGAATTTTCGCATCTAGATGAATGATTGAGCACTGAGAGGGAATGTGGTCATGTGACCCTCAGACCTGCAGCCTGACCATCATGGACGACGTGCAGAGCCCGGCCATCGAGGGCTCCGAGTCCTTCGTGGTGTTCCTCAGCTCGCCGCAGGGCGCCGTCCTCCAGGAGCCCTACGAGGCCAGCGTGGTCATCACCGACACCTACCAGGACAGTACGTACCGCGAGACAGGAGGCGGCGGCGGCGACGGACGTCCGCTGCAAAACAAAAAAAAACGAGACCGCAAAAAAACAAATCAGTTAAAAATGTATTCAGAAACATTGTACTTGATGACTTTGGATTCTATTGTGGGTTATTACACAGTAATAAACAGTGGATTACAATGTAATGTCATCTAATTATCAATTAGAATGCAAAGTTACAAAAAAAAAAAGCAAGACGATGAAAAACCAAACCGTTTAAAAAATATATTCATAAGCATTTACTTCACGATTTTGGTATCTATTATGGGTTATTAAACAGCAATAAACTGTGAAGAACAATGTAATGTAATGTTATTATCATCAATTACAATGCAAAATTGCAAAGAAACAAGATGACAAAAAAATTAATTAAAAACATATTCATAAACATTTTCTTAATGACTTTGTATTCGGGTTATAACACAGTAATAAACAGTGAATAACAATGTAATGTCATCTAATAATTGGCAATTACAATGTAAAATAAAAAAAAAAACCAGATGAAAAAAAACAAATCAGTTAAATATATATATTCATAAACATCAACTTAATGACTTTGGATTTTCATTATAGTTATAACACAGTCATAAACAATGAATAACAATGTAATGCAATCTAATTATCAATTACAATGCAAAGTTCCCAAAAAATCGTGATGACGAAAAACCACATCCATTAAAAATATATTCATAAACATTTACCTAATATTGGTTATTACACAGTAATAAACAGGGAATAACAATGTAATTTAATCTAATTACCATCAATCACGATGCAAAAACAAGAAACAAGATGACAAAAAACCAGATCCATCAAAACTATCTTCATATACATTTCCCTAATGACTTTGGATTCTATTACAGGTTATTACTCAGTAATAAGCAGTGAATAACAATGTAATGTAATCTAATTATCAATTACAATGCAAAGTTACAAAAAAAGGCGATGCAACAAAAAAATAAAATTAATAAAAAATATATTCATAAATATTAATATGTTTTTTTAATCTAATTATTAAAAATTACAATGCTGGCAGTCTGTGATTGACAGATGACCTGTCCAGGTTAAGCTCCGCCCCTTGCGTGCCTTGGTTATTCGAATAACGAATTAAAGATCATCAATTTGCTTTCATAGAATCTCGGA
Source organism: Fistularia tabacaria (assembly GCA_901007705.1). Lineage (NCBI taxonomy): Eukaryota > Metazoa > Chordata > Actinopteri > Syngnathiformes > Fistulariidae > Fistularia > Fistularia tabacaria. The sequence continues at coordinate 37,861 of CAAKHD010008898.1, read as the reverse complement.
GTTCTCTCTCTTTGGTGACAACCTGGGGTTTAAAACGCTCTCCTCCTCACCTTCTTGTCCCGCGTCTCCAGTTCCCAGCATGCAGTTCGAGAAGAGCGCGTACACGGTGAAGGAAGGCGACGGCGCCCTGCACGTTCCCGTGGTTCGGACGGGCGACCTGTCCGTCAAGTCCTCGGTGCGATGCTTCACCCGCACCATGTCGGCGCTGGTGGCGGACGACTTCCAGGAGAGGAGGAACGCCGATGAGTCCCGCATCGACTTCCTGAAGGGCGAGAAGGTGCGGCGGCGGCGGCGGCGGCGGCGGCGGCGGCGCCCGGGCCTGCGGTCGGGTGAGGTGACGGGGTCAGTGCTCCCGGCGACCTCACTCCTCCGTGCGTGTCCTCTTCGTCCTCCAGGTGAAGAACTGCTCCGTCCACGTTCAGGACGACTCCGTGTTCGAGCCGCAGGAGGAGTTCCAGCTGCACCTGGGGACGCCGCTGGGCGACCACTGGAGCGGCGCCATGGTGGGCGCCAACGACGTCGTCACCGTCACCATCACCAACGACGAGGACGGTGAGCGGGGCGGCGGCGAGCTGACCTGAAAACCTAATATTATTCTTCTTATTGTCAGTGACGTTGATGTTGTTTATTTGTACTCCGTGCGCGAGGCCTCACTGGACCAATAGTGCCATCTAGTGGTGACGTTATGGACTGCAAGTAAATCAGGTCCTCCAGGGGCCTGCAGGTTATCATCGCTAATTTGTAACTTTTCCCCTGGAAATTTAACATTTTTAATTATTGATTATTTTTGATATTTTTTTGTTGAATTCTTTAATTTTTCTATTTTAAGTAAGGGAGGACAAAAGTATTTGCAAATCAAATAATTTTGTTTGTTTTAGCTATTTTCATTTCCTATGATTATCAGTATCATTATTCTAAATATTTTTACATTTAATATGAATTATAAAAAATAAATAAAGAAATGTTTGAATTAACTTTTAATTAAAAACAACAAACAAAAAATATTATCAAATCATAAATGCTAATCATATTTATTATTGTTATTATTATTATTATTGATAATAATAATAATAATAATAATAATAATAAATATGATGTTATTTTGTTGTTCTTTTTGTGGCAACTAGACTTGAATTTCTTCCCTTGAAGATGTTTCACCTCTTGTCCAAGAGTTTTTTTCAGCTCAAAATTTATCATTATCTTCATTGTTGTTGTTGACCTTGATCCTTAATACCTGAGTAACTGTCTGCACCGCGGTGCGTTCACTGTCCCCTCCAGCTCCGACCATTGAGTTCCAGCAGGCATCCTACCAGGTCCGGGAGCCCCCCGGGCCGGACGGCATCGAGGTGCTGAGCGTCAAGGTGATCCGGCGGGGCGACCTGGACCGGACCTCCAAGATCCGCTGCAGCACCCGGGACGGGTCGGCCCAGTCCGGCGTGGATTACAACCCCAAGAGCCGGGTGCTCAAGTTCACGCCGGGTCAGTGAACACAGCGTAATCTAATTTAATCAAATTTGTGGGGAAAAAATAACCCAAGAAAATGTTTGATACACAATCAATTTTTAGAAAGAAAATTAAAATAGGCCACAATTTCTGACCTGCTGAGAAAGTCATTTTCAGCACATTTATTTTAGATTCGATTATCATCAATTAATATTAGTCAATTACCGACAGCCATTTGCTAGCAAATTTTTAATGCAGTTTAAACATTTGAATGGTCTATTTTTAAATTTCTTCAACTTTTAACTTTTTTTTATATTGCAATATTGAAAGATGATCTTTCTATGTTCTTTCACATTTTCTAGAAGAATTCTCAATTTTTATTTTATTTGTAGAACATTTGTGTTCTATTGTGAACTATTAGCTTTTTTCATGTAGCTTTTGTTATTTTCGCTTATCTTAAATATTTTTTGATCGTTATTTTTTGTATCATTTGTGCCTAGTCATCAGATTGTGGCTTTTTTTTTTAATTTTCTTAATAATTGCATATTTTTCAAAACCTTCCCACTGGATTTCTATTCATTTCTTGTCAGCGTCCAGTCATTCCTCTTTGAATACTTCCTCGCTATTTCCTCTTTTTTTTGTAGCTTTCTGAGGCTTTTCCCACCTCATATTCAGGATAAGACTATGTTCCTTTTAGTAAAGTTTTTAGAATTTCACATTTGAACCCCCTTCTTTTTCTCCCTATATTATCAATTAATTAACGAGTTATTACTGTGTTATTAACAGATTGAAACTTGATTATTTCATATTAGCAAAATGAAAATTAGACATGTTTCTGTTGTCTAATACTTTGAAAGTGTCTTTGACCTCTGACCTCTGACCTCTAACCCCACCCCTCCCCAGGGATGGACCACCTGCTCTTTAAGGTGGACATCCTGTCCAATGAGGACCGCGAGTGGCACGAGTCCTTCTCGCTCGTCCTCGGCCCCGACGACCCCGTGGAGGCGGTGTTGGGAGACATCACCACGGCGACCGTCACCATCCTTGACCAGGAGGCGTCGGGCAGCCTCATCCTGCCGGCCCCGCCCATCGTAAGGCCTCACCCACTCCTCTCCCCGCCACGGCGATGCTCTTCGTGGTCGCATATTGTAAAAAATCCTCAGAAAGAGCTGGACATCGCCGTGGCAACGGGGGAACTTTCCCTTCGGATTTTATTTAATCATTCAGATTGAGCTCTGCTTCCTTTTTCGGTCAATCTAATTTAATCCCGTAAATCGTTGGGATTCGTTCGGAAAATGTCAACAAAAAATATATTAAGAAAAGTATTACAGGAAGAAGATGTACCTGGGAGAAACAGGATTAAATCTTCTGATTACATTTTCAGATTAGATAGTCAGATTATGTTTCCAGATTATGTAGCTAGTTTATATGATCAGGTTAAATAATCAGATTATAAAGTCAGATTATGTAATCACATTATATCGTCAAATTATAAAGTCTGATAAAATCATCAGATACTATAATCTGATTAAACCATCCCATTATATAGACAAATTAAATATTCAGATTAATAGAATCAGATTCAACCATCAGATCGTACAGTCAATTTAAATCATTAGATTATATCATCAGGTTTAATCATCAGATTAAATCATCAGATCATATAGACGGATTAATGTCATCGGATCAAACCATCTGATTATACAGTCAGTGTAATCGTTTGATCATATAATCAGGTTTGAACATCAGATTAAATCATGTGATCATGTAGTCAGAATAAATCATCAAATGATGTCATCAGATCAGACCATCGGACCGTACAGTCTGTTTGAATAATCACATATCATCAGATTAAATCATCAGATAATGTATTCAGGGTAAATCATCAGATTAAATCATTTGATTCTATCATCGGAATAATTCATCAAATTATTCAATCAGATTAAATCACTTGATAATGTCACTAGACCACATTATCCGATGAATAAAGCCCTTCCCCTGCTCCACCTCCTCCCCCTCGCAGGTGGTGTCTCTGGCCGACTACGACCAGGTGCAGGAGGTGACGAAGGAGGGCAGTAAGAAGGCTCCGCCCCCCGGTTACCCCCTGGTGTGCGTGACCCCGTGCGACCCCCGTCACCCCGGCTTCCCCGTGATGAAGGAGCGCTGCCAGGAGGCCGGCATCAACCAGTCGCAGCTCCACTTCTCCTGGGAGGTGGCGGCGCCCACCGACACCAGCGGCGCCCGCTCGCCCTTCGAGACGGTGACGGACAGCACGCCGTTCACCAGCGTCAACCACATGGTGGGCACAGGAAGCGGGGAGCTGGCCGGCCTTTCAAAATAAAAGCGTAGAGGCCGGAAAATTGTGTACAAGTGATAACAATTCGCACTCATAGCAGTAAAAATAATTATTCAATTTTATCATTATTATTATTATTCAAAAATGATGATGATAATTCGATAAAAATGAAAATAAACCTTAATTTTTCATTTTAATCATATTTTATTCATGTTTTAATTTCACATGATTTCTAGCTTCTTCCTGTAATTCTGACGTAGTAACTAACATATTTACTGTATTTTCGGTTCGGTTTTCAACAAGTTTCATGCCATTTTTTGACGGGATTAAAAATAAGAAGAACTATTTAAGAGAACTATTTAAATGGATGGCGGTTTGAAGGGAATAAAAGGTGGTTTATTACAGTTTTCAGCTGTAATAACTTAATAATAAGCTATTGCAGATGTGTTTCCACGTTCGGCCGTAGAAACTTGCCAACCGTAGGATCTCCACCCCTTTCCAGGTGCTGGACAGCATCTATTTCAGCCGCCGCTTCCACGTGCGCTGCGTGGCTCAGGCGCGGGACAAGGCCGGCCACCTGGGGACGCCGCTGCGGAGCAACATCGTCACCGTGGGCACCGAGGGCTCCATCTGCCACACGCCGGTTACCACGGGAACCGCCCGGGGCTTCCAGGCCCAGTCCTTCGTCGCCACGCTCAAGTACCTGGACGTCAAGCACAAGGAGCATCCCAACAGGTGAGGAAGGGTGGAGGGGACGGCGAGGGGACGGCGAGGGGTCAGGGGTCGGCGCTGACTGATGACATGTCCGTTAACGCCCCCCCGCGGTGTGTTCAGGATCCACATCTCGGTCCAGATCCCCCACCAGGACGGGATGCTGCCCCTGGTCTCCACCCTGCCGCTGCACAACCTCCACTTCCTGCTGTCCGAGTCCATCTACAGGCAGCAGCACGTCTGCTCCAACCTGGTCACGCCCACAGAGCTCAGGGGGGGGGCCGGTGAGTAGCACGCACACACACACACACACACACACAGACAGACATACACACACACATTCACACAAATAAAGGGGTGCAAACACAATCATACATACATACTCACAGCGGCACGAATACACACATACACACACTCATACACGTATACACACAGGGACTCATCCAGATTTGGGCGCAAACACACACACACACACACACACACACACACACACAAGGACACGAATAGACACACACATAAACACATACACACAAATATTGGGGTGCAAACACACTTGTACATACATACTCAAGACGACACGAATACACACATACACACACTCATACACATACATACACAAGGACTCATATACACACATGGACGCAAACACACACACACACAAAGGGACACTAATAGACACACACATAAACACATACACACAAACGCACACAAACACACAAACGTACACACATATGGTCACTTACACACACCCTCACACTTAGGGACACTCTTACACACATACACCTGCACAAACAAACACACACATACAAATATAAGCATGCAAACACACTCATACACATATACTCACATCGACATGAATACACACACTCATACACAGACACACGTAGAGATGCAAACATACAGACACACACATATAAACACAGAGGATCGCTAACAGACACACACAAGAATATGCACACACACTAAGGGACAAGAATACACACACACACAGATACAAATATACATATGCACACACACATACGCATTAACACTGCTACACACGTGCACACATGGACACACACACAGAGGGATGTAAACACACACACACACACATTTGGAAACATACACATACACGTAAACACACTGGATCACTAATACACACACACACAGACGCAAACACACATAAGGATGCAAACATACACACACACAAACACTGAAGGATATTTACACACACAAATGGACAAAAATACACGGACAGACATACAGACAGAAGTACACACACTGACACACACACAGGGCCACTAATACACTCATGCATACACATGAACACACAGGATCACAAATACACGAATACACACACACATACGTATACACACACACACACACACACACACAAACACACACATACGAAGACAAATGGCGGCAAGCACACACAGGGATGTAAATACACACACACACACAGAGACACTTATAAACACACATGCACATACACACAGAGACAAATGGATGCAAAAACACACAGGGATGTTAACACACACACACTCAGGCACTAATACACGCACACACACACACACATAAAGACACTAATACACACACATGCAAACACGCGCACACACACAAATAGAAACACTTAAACACGCGAATGCCCACACACACACACAGGGACACATACACATGCAGACAAATGGGTACAAACACACACACTCAGGCACTAACACACACACACGCACACACACACACACACACACACACACACACACACAACCACTGCATGTTTGCATCTGTGGGTGGGTCACACAGAGGTCTCCGCCCCACTAACCCCCCTTTGTCCCCCAGAGAGCGGTTTCCTCGACGACGCGTCAGCCGACAGCGTCCCCCTGGGCCCAGGCTTCGACCGTCCCTACCAGCTGGACGCCGGCGTGCGCGAGGCCAAGAGCGTGCGTCTCTACAAGCAGCTCAACCTGAAGAGCTGCATCTGGACCTTCGACGCCTACTACGACATGACGGAGCTGATCGACGTGTGCGGCGGCGCCGTCACAGCCGACTTCCAGGTGAGCGGGGTGGGGACGGGGGTGGGGGGTCAAAGGTCGCCGCGCCGGCGTTTCGAGGCTCCGAACGGAACGCTGAGGGGGCGGGGCCTCTGCGGGTTGCAGGTTCGAGACTCGGCCCAGTCCTTCCTGACGGTGCAGGTTCCTCTCTACGTGTCCTACATCTACGTTACGGCGCCCAGAGGCTGGGCGTCCCTGGAGCACCACACCGAGATGGAGTTCTCCTTCTTCTACGACACCGTGCTCTGGAGGACGGGTGAGGCTCAAAGATGGAGGACTACAAAAATGGCTTCCCGCCCGAACGCTTCCGCGATTCTGATTGGCCGGTCGTGTCCCCCGCAGGGATCCAGACGGACAGCGTGCTCTCGGCGCGGCTGCAGATCATCAGGATCTACATCCGAGAGGACGGGCGGCTCGTCATCGAGTTCAAGACGCACGCCAAGTTCAGAGGTGTGCTCGCGGGATGATATATTAGATTAAAAGTGAGATTAAAACGTTTTAGAAGACGAATATTACTTAGAGATCAGAGGGAGAATGCAGACAGGACTTAATATATTTACAAAATATGACTTTAGACAGAAATATTTTTTGGAAATCTGCAAAAGAAAAAAAATTCACAATTTTTTTTTATAAAATCTGCTATGATAAAGAAAAAAAATTAAAATTACACAAATATATTCACATCAACTGACTAATTACCTATGATTTATATAGATTTATTAAAATTACGCAAAAAAAAATCACAAATTGTTTTTACAGAAAAATAGTTTAAGAAACCACAAAAAAATTAAAACATCTTAAAATCATGCAGGAAAACTAAAGGAAAATCTAGAAATATTTGCAAAAAGATACCTATAAATCAGACTGATGTATTTTTGAAATTTGCAAAAGAAATCCAAATAAAAATTACAAAATTATCTACAGATTTTTTTTCAAATCTGCAAAAATGTAAAAATAAAAATGTAACTACATAAATATATTCGCTTATATTGAAATATTGTTTGTTCATACAGTTCTATTGACAAAGTGGGCAAAAAAATGTAAAAAAAAAACACTTGCAATATTTGCAGGAAAATATTTTTAAAAATTGAACAAAAAATGTCAAGTTATGCAGAACAGATCAGGAAAATACATATGAATAATCAACTCAAATAATTAGGTAGGAAAACATTAGGAAAATATCTAAATATGTACAAAAAATGTAGCTAGTAGTCTAGAAAATAGAATATATTTAAAAGCCTGTAAAAACCTGTAATATATGTTGAAATGCTAAAAGAAAATTGAATTCTATCAAAGAAATCCTTAAAAACTCAGATAAAACATTAAATTCTAACGGAGTCTGAAATTAGTTTAACAAGGTTTCTCACTAAAAAGTCTCCCTAAATAAAATGAAATAAAATGTGACTTGAAATGATCCAAAAATTGGCAAAAAAATATTTTTGTAAACATTTCAATGTTGATTGAGTTCTATATAAAATCAATCCCTACCCCCCGCGCCCACAGGCCAGTTCGTCCCCGAGCACCACACCCTCCCCGGGCTGCGGTCCCGCCTGGCGGCGCCCGACCACCTGGGCGGCATCGAGTTTGACCTCCAGCTGCTGTGGAGCGGCCAGACCTTCGACTCGCCCTACCAGCTGTGGAGGGCCACCAGCTCCTACAGCAGGTGGGAGGGGGAACTGTGACCCCCGCTGGGGGACGTCTGTCTTTTATTTAAGTTTCATCTCGATTCATGCAATTTATTTTCATCTATCACGGCCTTCATTCTTCATTCTTCAATCTTTTTTATTATTTTTCAAAATGTGAAATAGATGAGAAATATTAAAATCAAAATATGTCTATTAACATTGTGACATTTATCTATTTTCCTGCAAGAGTGTCCCTGAGATGTTGAAGGCGGATTTTTTTATTTCAATATAATAAGAAACTATTGATTTTTGCATAAAAAAATGTTTTAGTTTAGTAATACAGCCAGAAATATCCCTAAAAATGTGCGAGAAATTACGTTTAAACCATCGGGGGGAGTACTTAAAATTTGTGAAAAATTTTAAGAAATTTCTTAAATATTTGCAGTGAAGAAACACATACAAAGGAGTTCTTTAACATTTGCAACAATTTGCCCCAAATTATGGGGATTTTTTGTTCGTTTTAATTTAATTATCCAGAAATTCCCTTGAAATTCACAAGAACTCGCCTTAAATTTAAAAGTCCTTTAAATAGACATTTACGAAAAATTGTTGAACTATCACCAGAGCTTTCTCATCAGCTGACTCCCGGGTTCCTTCCGAGATGTGCCGTATTTGCCACCAGGGTTGATGGTTTGAAGCAGACGGATTTATTTCTTTGTTTCTGGTTCCTCCCGCTCCAGGAAGGATTATTCCGGGGAGTACACCGTCTTCCTGATCCCGTGCACCGTCCAGCCCACCCAGCCCTGGATCGACCCAGGGGACAAGCCCCTGTCCTGCACCGCCCACGCCCCGGAGAAGTGGGTCCAGAAATCAATCAGCTGGACCTCAGAGACGGACGCGGAACCCTAAATATGCTCTGTCCCGCCAGGTTCCTGGTCCCGATCGCCTTCCAGCAGACCAACCGTCCCGTCCCGGTGGTCTACTCCCTGAACACCGAGTTCCAGCTGTGCAACAACGAGAAGGTGTTCATGATGGACCCGGCGGCCGCCGACGTCTCCATGGCCGAGATGGACTACAAGGGAGCGTTCTCCATGGGTGCGTCCTCACATGAGGACGCTACACTTTCACCTCCTCGCGCCAAATACTTCAAAAATCAATGTCCTCATACGGGGACGATGGGAGTCCCTTCTTTCTGAACCCTCTGAAGGGATGAAGATGGCGGCGTTTAAATGCTACTTTCATATGTTCATGTGCAAATTATGCTGAAACAACAGATTAGCGTAACCTCATGCTAGTCCTCGTATTACGGTTTGAGGTCTTTGGAATCAGCAGAACCCGACACAAAATAGCTATTTATGGCAACAGTAGGCTAGCAACAACAGCGCTAGCCAAAACGTAATCCGACTATCCCCGCATGAGGACACGGTCCGGGAACTGGATCGCCTTTGAATTGTCAAATGCTACCGTGAATGTTTTTACCTCGTGGTCATTTTTAGATTTGCGATATATTCAAAGATTTAAAAAAATGTAGGCGAGAAATTCTGGTACACCCGTCGCAGCTTCTGCAAGCTACAGCTTTCTGTAACAAAGGTGTAGTAAAGCCTCTGGCGCCCCCTGCAGGTCAGACCCTGTACGGCCGGGTGCTGTGGAACCCCGATCAGAACCTGAACGCCGCCTACAAGCTGCAGCTGGAGAAGGTGTACCTGTGCACCGGCAGGGACGGCCACGTCCCGTTCTTCGACCCGACGGGAACGCTGTACAACGAGGGCCCGCAGTACGGCTGCATCCAGCCCAACAAGCACCTCAAGCACCGCTTCCTCCTGCTGGTAATGCTGTCACTTCCTGTTTTCCCAAGTCGTTTGCTTGTAGCAGCAGCCCGAAGCTACGCCTCTGGGTTAGAACTTCAAAGATGGTGTGTTTTTTTTTTTTGTGTCCTTAGTGCTAAGTTTTAATGTACCAAAACAAGAAGTTCAGTTATAAGCTTTTAAAATGCTGATGGGATTCTTTTTTACAGTTTTTTGGCACTTTTAAGATACATTTTCAGATTTTTTTGTGCCAGTTATGACTTGTAGTTCCGGATTCAGCCACCAGGGGGAGCCAAGTGACACCCGCTTCCCCGGTAATCCATATAATCTGCGGTTGTCGTCGGTGACGAGTCGAACCCGACCAGTCCGGAGCCCCGGACTCGGTTCTCCAGCTTCTGTGTTGGCATTCATTCCTTCGCCTATCTGTTACAACTCCCCGGTTGGCAGGAGGCGGGGCTTGACCAGCGCGGATCACCTGTCAATCACAAGGCCACAAACAGAGAAAGTCAACCTCAATCACACCATCGCGATTCAGGCTTTTCAGCTAAGCCAGGAGAACACCGAGAACCTGGACAGGAGGGCCCAGGGGACCGAAGGGTTCCGGCGAGGCGGGGATGCTAACGGCTACCGCACCCGACGCCATAAACCTGTAATTTAGCGAATTCCTGTGGTCTTTGTCGGCCCGTTCCGGACTGTGGACAGACCGGTCGTGTGTGTGTGGGGGGGGGGTGACCCCCCGCACCCCTTGTCTTTACATCCTGTTGCAATGCACTTCCTGTCGGAATGCGCTTCTTCTCACCCGTCCCTCCGGTCCGACCGGTCAGAGGAATCTCTTTTTTAGAGGCACTAAAACTACAAGCCTCCATTCCCTGCAGCATCTGGTTAGCAAACCTATGTCGCGTGGGGGTTTGAGCTATATGGGATCTGAAGAGTTCTCAGACAAGGAGCTCCAAAATAAAGATAAGATAAGATAAGAAAATACTTTATTGATCCCCATAGGGGAAATTCGGGTGTTGCAGCTGCAACATTAGAGAAAGGAAAAAAACAAAACAAAAACAAAAAAAAAACAGGAAAGATAAATACACACATATGACAGTGCAAACACATATGCACATAAGTCACCATACATTCCACACACACATATACATACATTTTTACACACATACCTATACCTACATAAATATATATATACACATATACACAATATACACATACACATATATACATTCACATTTACACATAGATAGCACAAAATGATATGAGCAGAAATGAATAGATTGAAAGAACTAAAGTGACCTGTGGTAGTTATGGGCACCACACGTGTGAGTGGGTGATGGAGTGATGGGGTGGCAGTAGCACAGATGGAGGACAAAGGACCAGCTTCAAACTTGATTCATGCTAAGAGCGAAAAAAAAAGCTAATCTTCTTGTTCATTTTATCCCTGTTTCTAAATGTCCGGTTGTTTCTGTTTTAGTATATTAGCTGCTGTTAGTTTTAATTTAATTGAATATGATCTATTTGATCATACATTATTTTATTTCATCATATTTAAATTGATAATGTTTTTTATTTATTTAAATGCATTTGATATGGTCATATCATCGTATACAATTCAATTCAATTTTGTTTTTTTATTATTTTTTTGTTTTTCATACATGTCCTTTCCCTTTTTTGTGATTTTGAAAGAAAATTTCACATTTTCAGGAATATTTTTGAAAAACAAATCATTTTAAAATTTCAAAAATAAAACAACCAGTACTTTTATTACCACGACTGTGACTACAAATAATGACGATAACATTAGCGATGGTAAAAATTATGATAGTAATGATAAGCAGGAGTTTTACCATAAAATATGAATTTGAAATTTCCTTTGAGTTTACAGTTTTATTCATCTACATCTGCTTCCTCCAGGATCGAAAGCAGCCGGACGTGTGTGACAAATTTTTCCACGACGTTCCCTTCGAGGCCCACTTCGCCTCCGACATTGCCGAGCTGCACCTGGTTTCGTCCATGCCGGGCGTCGACGGCTTCACCATGAAGGTCGACGCTCTTTACAAGGTCAGCGAAAAAGATTTACCGTAGATCAGATTCCCTTTTCCTCCGCGAGGGTAAGCCGCGTGACGTCCGACTCTGTCGCAGGTGGAGGCGGGTCACCAGTGGTACCTGCAGGTCATCTACGTCATCGGCCCCGAGTCGCGCTCCGGCCCGCGGATCCAGCGCTCCGTCAGCCAGCCGCTCCGCCGCAGGCGCGACCTGGTGGACCGCAGCGGGCGGCTCACGCTGGACGAGTCGCTCATCTACGACAACGAGGGCGACCAGGTGAAGAACGGCACCAACATGAAGTCCCTGCGCCTGGAGGTCGAGCCCTCGGCGTCTTTCAACGCCCACGTGGGCAGCTCGGTGGGCGGGGGCGTGGCCGCCGTCACCCTGCTGGTCCTGGTGCTGCTGGCCTCCTGCTTCCTGTTCCGCCGGTGCCGACGCTCGGCCGCCGGCGAGGCCAAGAAGGCGGCGAAGCTCTACCCGCTCAACACCAAGGTGGAGGTGTGCATGGACAAGTGCCTGGAGAAGAACTTCAGCACCAGGCAGTGCACGGTCAGGAACGTCAACGTCCTGCACCGCAACCAGGAGCCCGGCGCCAAGGCCAAGAAGGTCAAGCAGGTCAACCTGGAGGTCAAACTCCACAACAACCTCGGCGACGGCACCGAGGTGTGAGACTCCGGCGCCGGGAAGCGCATTTACGCAAAAAAAAAAAAAGAGAAAAAAAAAGAGAGAAAGGAAGAGAGAAAATCAAAAAATTAATTTTTCTAGAAGAGAGTTTGTACTTCACGGAGCGACATATTTGTCAATGTATTTTTCTACGCTTTGAAAACGAGTCCTGTGTAAAAAAAAAATAAACAAAGGGAAGGCGGCGGGCCAGGTGGCGTCCGAGTCGCTTCGCAACCGGGCTACCTCAGGAATCCACCGCCGCTCGGTGGCGCCGTCCGGATAACGACAGTCTTTACGGAGTGTCTTTTTTTTTTTTTTTGAACACTAGCTGGAGCTCCGGCGGTCGGAAATCAAACTACTGAAAAATAGGAAGAAGAATATATTTGAAAGGTCAAAAAGATAAATACACTGGATCGATATTTTTCTCACCGGCGGGATTACTTTATTTTTTTATTTCCTTCGACAAATCAGCCATGCAGTTTTTCCCTAAGTTCCCTCTATCGACGCTCGGCAGAAACGTGGCGTTTTTTTTAAATCGGCCCTGACTTAGCTACAGCCCAGTTAGCACTATTAGCTCTGACTACTAGCAATGCCCGTTGTTGGTGTTACATCAGTATCCATTCAGATGCCGCCATTTGACACGAAAACCGCATTGGAAGTCAGTTTTCCCAGTAGAAGGAAGCTAAGCTAACACCGGCGACCATTAGCACCAATGTTTACAGAACGAAGGCTGTAGTTCGGAGCAGTGATGCTAACGCATGATGCGCTAACATTTTATTTTTTTAATAGTTGGATGGGGGAAGGTGTGAAGAAGAGAGCGGGTCACCTTGTTGTGTTGGAGTTGGTCGGAAACAGGAAGTAGGGAAAGTGTGGTTAGAAATGTAGTGTAATAAATGGCTAATAATTATGGTAATTAATGGCTTGTAATTCAAAAAAACGCTAATAATTAGAAAACATTGTTTGCTGATTTAATGCCAGCAACCAGAAAAATAAATACATAGCTAAATAAATACATATATATATTCACAAACAATGCTGCTGTTAGTTCGATTTGGTATCGGAAAAAAAACTGTATGGTAACGCTAAGCTAGCTGGCGTAAGGTTGGAACAGAGCCAGAGAGGTGCAGTTTTTGGGTACTGCAATTCCAAGATTATCGTTTTGAAGAGGTGCGTTCCCGATCAGCAGGTTCTGCTAGTCAGGTTTTGGTTGGTTTTAGAAAAACATGTCACTCAACTTTGAAAATTTCACTTCTGGGACCCTGTTTTCCGTAGCTTTCTGCTTTTTTTGTTGGCAAATAGAGGATCAAATAAGGTGAAAAATAAGTATCATAATACCTCACCGAAGAAAAAAAAAAGAAGACTGACGTATTTTCAAGTGCAATTACGGCTAATGTAACGCGGATAGCTTGCTTAAAAGCGTGTTGTGTCTTGCACCGTGCTGGTGCTGCCGTACTGACCTCCAGTACCACCAACTTCCTCTGGGGGCGACTGTGAGTCGATAGTTTTCAGCCAGTGGTTGCAATCCGGATGTTATCACACCCAACAGTATTAAGATTTTCGGCATCTGTCCTGTCATCGGTAACTGAAACAAGCAAGGCTAGGTCATAATTAGGTGGTACTCGCTTGAGGATGTTGGGACTTGATCATTTCAAATCTGCATGAGGGTCGCTAGCGAGGCGCCAGGACGCTAAAATACACTTTCTTAATCATTTGTTGAGACCGAATCAGCTGGAAAAACCGTCCGTCCTCGTATGAGGACAATCGTAGCTTTGTAGTTTACGATCAACCACTGACAGTCAATCGGAAACCTTTTCAAAAATCATTTCAGACACGTTGCGCCCCGAAGCCTTACGTCAAGACGCCTTCACTGTCACGCCGAGAACTTTTTTCTTTTGCGCCGACATCAGAGAGCCGCGCAGCGTTCCGTCCTCGTCGCACCTTTGTCACAGAAGAGTCGCTTTTTTTTTGTTTGTTTCCTTTTCATTTTTCTACCAGCGAGAGTTAGCAAGAAGCCACCAGCTCCACGTGATTGTAACCAATCAGACAACAGGCCTCGTCCCGCAATCGAATATTCACTTCCTGCGTGTGTCCCCTTTTTTTTTTCATTTCCTTCCCGGTTTCGCATTGAAAGATATGTGTTTTATTTCTGCCGAGGTTTTTGTTATTATTTAGCCTTGTGTAGCCCCCGCCGCTAAGCTAACACTGTAGCCTTGCTGCTGTACGAGTGTCGCCCCCTGGAGGACGGCCCACATCACTACGGCTTTTGTTTTTGTGTTTTTTTGTGTTGTTGTTTTTTTACTTTGGGGACGTCGCTCCCCGCCGTCTCTATTATATTGCGTGCCTATCAGAACCACGGGGGGGGGGGGGGGGGGGGGGGGGCTGTTTGGGAACTTTTTTTTTTTTTTGGGGGTCGGTTTTTTCCCGTTCTCTTGCCCCCTTTTTTTAA
>CAAKHD010008895.1:12502-28581 GCA_901007705.1 Fistularia tabacaria | reverse complement strand
CGGCCCGTTGTCCCGGCCCCCCCCCCCCCCCGAACTCACTCCGCCACATGTCCCCTGTTCAGGATCTTGTCCAAATTAAAGTGTGAATGACATATCTTTTTGTTATCGCGGCTTTATCACGGCGTATTTTGCATTTTCTAACATCAGAAAAGGATTGTGGTCAGTTTAACTACAATGCAAACTGGTCTCTTTTTTCCCCCCCCTGTGAGATCGCCAGAGCCATTCTCAGAATGAAAAAAAACAAATAAATGCATAAAATACACCCAGACATAGTGGAGTAAAAACTATATATTCAAGTGCAGATTTGCCTAAAAATGGAAAATTCTCATGTAAAACGTCCAGAGCCAGAGTTTACTGTTCTATTTACTGATCTTTCAGTGTCATAAACAGGAATCTGCGTTGAGAGGTGTGTTTGCTGATACTTATTAAGTGTCTACAATGACTTGGTTGGGAAGGAGGTGAATATAGTCATTTTGGAATAAGTGTTTATCACGATCGTAAAAGTACTCGTCGGCCGAGCATGGATTACGGCGTTCTATGGTGCGAAACACTGAACCCCAAAGGCGAAGTTTAACAAAAACGTCTCGGACTGACTGACGTCGGCAGCGGAGAGTGAATTTTTTACAACCCTTGCGGACGTATGGAAGTCACACATCAGCCGTTTTGTTTTGCCAAGTGTCCTGCTCTTTCTCTCCCGCAGTAACTTCCCACTGAGCGGAGGACGTTTTTCGGAGATTCGGGGAGAACGCGGGGATGGACGGGGGCGGGGGCGCAACCTCTGCACATCCATCATCCGGCAGATTGAGGCCTCCACGGCGGAGCAAGATAATAAGCAAAGCAAATGTTTGAGCGGGCGAGGAGGAGAGGGAGAAGTCTGTGCATTAGGAAATAAAGTCCGATTCAAAGACCACCGGGAGTGCGAGATGAGAAATCCAGCTTTGGGCCTGATGTTCTTTGGAAACGCTGGCGGGCTGGAATCAGAAGCTGTCCATCTGCGGCCTCGGAGCTTTGTGTCTGGGTACTTCTGGAAGTGTGAGGGCGCCGTTTAGGCCGAGGGGCTGGGCTGCGACCGACAGAAAGTCTCACATCACCTTCGGACCGTTGGCGCCGGCCGACGGTCCCGGGGCCACGGCTGTCAAACGGCCTCGTGAATTTTCTTTTCTTTTTTTTCCCCCCACTATTATAACAAAAACATATAAATACAGACGCACGGGTCTGTCCAAATATATGAAAATGTTTTATGGCTGGCATTTAATGAAGTGTTCCACATCAACTTTTAAATGCCGCGTTTCTTCCAGGGTTGTTGAAATAACTGTAAAAATATGTCCCCCTGCAGCAGGAGGCGGAGCTCGACCTGGTCAGACTTTTCGGACAGACAACGTGTCCGGCTGGGCTACGGTTCCAGGAAGTACTCTCCTCCAGGGGGAACCTTTTAGCTTAGCCGTCCCAGCCCTGGAAACCCCTGTGAGGCGGAGCAGGCAGGAAGAGCTCCGACCTTCTCGGTTTGTCCCCGGCTCTGTCCATTTCAGTCACGAGACGACAGCTGTCGGAGTCAGAGCCCAGAGGGGCCGGCTCCTTCGCTATCCACGAGGAAACAGCCTTCATCCTGACAAAGTTCTAGGAACTACTAAAAAAAAAATCCTTCAGTGTGAAGGGGGTTCTAGAGCCGTCGCCATGGTGGATGTGGAGGCTTTTCAAAGGGGATCTGAGAGGAAGGAGGAGGAATAAAGGTTCTTCATCAGAGGAAAGTTTGGCGCAGCACAGGGGGTCGGGGAAAGCTCCTCTGACCGCTGAAAACCAGAAAACGAACAATGAACCCCGCTGGGATGCTTCCTCACAATCCCTGAATGTGGATTTTAATTGGCTAACAATGTTTTTGGTGCCTGCGTGTGGTAACGAGAACCAATTGGATTGACAAGAAGGGGCAGAGGTACGAAGAGTAGTCTCCGATTAAAAATGCATATTCCAAAAAGTACAGATCTTTGAGGATGTTTGGTCTTCGACCCTGCAGCTGCTAGCAAACAACGCAATGCAGATTTAAAAGTTCCCGCAGATTGTTGTGCAGTGAACTAAATGCTACGTCTTCAAAGAGCCAGCTTGGGTTTTAAACGTATTCTCATCGCAAATTACCTTCTTTTCAAAATGTGGGAACCAGACGTCCTGTGAGAAAGAAGAGCAGCCAGACGTCTCCCTTCGCAGACTCACAGAGCATTGAATCTTTCTCCTGCGTACGCCTCCAAACCTCCCCTTGGACGTGGTCTTCATTCTCCAACCCTCAGTAGGACTCTGTAAACCATCGGAAACGCCTCGGCATCAATCTGCCGTAATCAGCAGAGACGTTCAGAAACCGGGCCAGATGGATAAAAACACATCAGATGGCTTTTCCTCGCAATCTGCACATTATGGATGTTGCACGTTAAATTCAAATAAATCATTAACATTCTTTTCCCGAAGACATTCACGCTCCAATATACGTCAGGGTTCCTCTCCTCTCTCTTCATCCAACAAATGAAGAGAGAGGGCATTTTCAGATCTAATCACAATTTAATCAGAAACTGAGAAGAAGATGACCACATTGCACTGGTTCAGGAGGAGAATTCTCACCAATATTTCCCCATGTGTTTAATGGCCACACAGCGTGCCGCCGTCAACGGCGCCGCCTCTTTTCGTGTCTCTTTCCTAGAATGCCCGTCATCACCGGCTCCACCACCCGCCGCCATGTTTGCTATTGTCCGAAACGGGAATCGCAAGTGATCTCTGAGCTCTGCACTGCCCTCAAGTGGATGTTTGGCTGAATATATGGCTTCCAAACAGAGAGCTCGTGGTTTAACTCCCGCCTCCTCACATCGGCATGTCAAAGTGTTCTTGGGCAAGACGCTGAGCCCCCGCGTTGCTCCCGATGGCCTGGTTAGCATCTTGCACGGCAGCTCTGAAGTGAACTCTGAACTCTGCACTGCCCCCGAGTGGATGCATGGCTTCACAGCCATAGCAACATAAAGCACGCATGGGAAATACGTGGGTAGTGACGTTTGACGACGTTTGAAACCAACGTACGTATTTACCCATGTTATGTGAGTATCAATGAGCCCTTCTGTAACTCTCATCCACCTTGATTTGGCAACCAATCAGACGGTAGGGAGAGTGGATCAATATTAGCAATGCTGTGTTGATAATATTGCTATTAACCATTGGCTTTATATGAGGCTAATGTTCTTCCCGATGCTTGTAAAGTACAAAAGACCTGCTAGCAGAACGGCAGTTAGCATTTCCCGATGCTGACTCCTCCCCCTCTTCACTTTGAAACACGCACAACAATCCAGATGACACTTGGACCTGAAAGCAATGATGATTTGAAAAAGGGGGTTCAATGACAACGTTTCGATACCCGGTCATTATTTGTTCCCCCGGCACTCCTGGAATGTTAATCCTGTGTTATGTCATCATCACAGAGTTTCTCCAGCACTTTTTACAGCACATTTGGATCAAACCGCAGCCCAATATCGCTCAGATCGGTGAAAAACCTCAAGGTAAATAAATGTAAATTAGCCCTTTTATATCCAGCCGGCGGAGGGAAACATGCTGTTTGGAGAATCTGAACATCGATTAAGTTGTATTTAACGGTTTGATTCCATTGTGGGTTATCAGTCACAGGGTTGCGAGTGGACTGAAGCGGCGAGATGTTTTACAGTGCTGATACGGCTCCCACTGCTCCCTTTAAACCTGTAAGGGGTGTGTTCATTTTTTTTTTTTTCCAGGCTCTTACTCACACAGCTGAGGGGCACCAGAAATCAGAATTCCTAGATATGATGAACTTCACCTTTTGGAGGAAAACATCATGGAAGGAGCGATGTAGCGGGAGGCTTCGGCACTGCAAGCTGACCCCGCTGACGGCTCAGCCTTGTGTTGCACAATAAGTCAGTGCCTCAGTGCTCTCCGTCAAAACAACTGGTGTCAGGCCTACATGGTTTGCATGCCTATTCTCGGGCACGGCTGCCAGCTCAGAGCGGTGGGGGGGGGGGGATCGGGCCGGTTCCACCGAAGGTTTGCATATTGATGCGAGTTCCTGCGGCTGTTTAACATCCAGAGATGTGTTATGGGCTGGACAGTGACCGGGTCAGCGAGCGGTGCTACGAGACGACCCGGCCGGCAGCCATCACGGAGCTGAGGTGAAGCAGAGCAGGGTTTCCGATGTATTACACGGACGAAGGTTCGAATACGCAAGCGGCCGTTCTTACGGGATTCCTCCGGGGCCCTCCCACTGTCCACAACATTCATTATCCTTTTTCATTCACTATCAACGCTGCTATCCTGCAGGGCTGCGGGGGTTGCTGGAGACTATCCCAGCTGTCATTGGTCGAGAGGCGGGGTTCCACCCGGATCGGTCACCAGACAACCATCGGGCCACATATAGAGACATTGAACCATTCACACGTCTGGGGGCTTCGGGATCTCCGGTGAATGAGCTACTCCATGTTTTTGGACTGCGGGAGGAAACCAGAGAACCCACGGGAACCCAACACAGACACGGCAAGTCCAAAAACATGCCGTGGGCTCATTGGAGCCCCCCCAAAAATTGCCCAGACGTGTGAATGAGTGAGCGGATGATTGCATGTCTGTACATGTTGCCCTGGGGATCGACTGGCGACCGGTCCGGGTCGCACCCCGCCTCTCGCCCAATCACATCTAATTCCAGCACCCCTGCCACCCCGAGAGCAGGAGAAGCGGTAAAGAAAATGAATGAATGAATGAATGAACGATCCCACCTTGGTTCACCCTTTGTGATCTTGTGATCCTCGGTTGGGGACCGTTGGAGGTAAAGCGGAGAATGCTGCTGCAGACGAGGCTGGGGAGGGAGTTGGTGGGTGCAGGGGATCTTCAATCTCCAGTAGACTTTTGCTGGATGGTTCACTGCCCACACTGGAGTTTGCGTCCTCGAGCTTTCCCTTCCTCTGCTCTGAAGTTCTGGTCTCCTACATTAGTACGGTTTCCAAGCTTCCATGCAACGTCACCTCTGCGACTGGGTTGCCGTCTTCTTTTGCTTGGACGTCACCCAGCTGGCTACGTTGGATTCTCAGTATAACATTCCCTAATCTAGCTATTTACCTTCTCTTTCCTGTGTGTATCCACAGGAGGAAAGTTGTGTATCCAGTAAATGCGGTCGAGCGGGAGGCACTTCCACCGGGGAAAGGACCATTTTGCCTCAACACCAGGAACTCATGGAAAACCTCTCTTTCACAGAGCTTTCAAACAACTCGAGCCGCGAGAGGAAGCGAGAGCTAATCTCCTCTTACAACCCGAATATGAAAATAAAGATACATGTATGTAAAAGGAACAGTTCCAGACCTGCAGATGTGACAGGGGCTCACAGACCTGCCGTGAAGATGTGACGCTCCGGGTGAAAACTACACGCGCACGTTATCGATGCTTGCAACGAGTTGAAGTCGGTGGCACTTGTTGTAGCTGTACTCCGAAAGGGTAACTGTGAGAATCTAAAATACAAAATACCACATTGTACCAGAGAATTGGAGTAATATCTGACTTTGACCCATCTGCTATGATTCTAGTGAAAGTTCGGGTGGTGGCTGAGGCCCAGCTGGAGGAGCTGGGGTCGCTCCGATCTGAAGGTTGGTGGTTTGATACCCGGCTCCCCTTGTCTGCATGTTTAAAGTGCTCTATAAGTGGAGACCATTTAGATTTAGCGATAGCAGAAACGCCCCCAACCCTGGCACCAAGAGGGATCAGGTATCAGAGCATATCTGTCTGGAACAGATCTCGCAACAAAAAAATTTTTTTTTTTTCCTACAATGATTTGTTAGGACTGCAGTTCTGAAAAAAAAAGTCTTGAAACCACAACAAAATGAAACAAAGCTGCTTTGAGTTTTGGGAAAAGTTCAACGTGCGGCCCGTGCAGTCAGTGCATTGGGAAGCCGTCGTCTGAACAAACAGAGAAACAGACAGCTGTTTTTATTCGCCAAAGTTATTCGGCGTATGTTGGTAAATCCTTTGCTTTAGCCACATTCAGACCGGACAGTTCTTAGTTTGAGGAAAGACCACGCTCCAGGCCAACCTTTGAGCTTTGCATTCCCACAGGCGGCAAGGGATCACATTAGGGGACCGGGGTGACGCAGGTGCACCACCGCCAATGAGAAGAGGACGACGCGGACAACACGGACAGCAGAGCTGCAACAGCGTTCCCGTTCCACGTGACGGGAATAATACCCGACGGCTTTGAGTGTTTTTATTTTAGGCCTGCGCTGCTTCACCGTGAGAAGAACCTCGCCATTAGCTCGGCCAGAAGAACCATTTCTCGCCGGTTCTGTTCATTCTGTCGCGAGAAACCAGCTGAACGGTGACCGCAAATGTCCACAAGCATACGGTAGCGGGCGTGGCTTATGGGTTCCACCAATCACCAAGCACCTGAGTTCCAACGGAACTGCAAAAGGAACTGGCCTTGGAGTTGCCGAGATCCACGGTCCCCGGATCCTCTGCTGTCCGAGCGCACAAAGAAACTGTCCAGTTCCTGAAGAGGTTCTCGGACCCGCAAGTTCCTGCGCAAGAGCAACATACGGTGATGTTCCCTGTCATGTCTACCATTCTTCAGCTTTTCTTGACTTTGTGCATCCAAGCCACCCCTGCATATTCAACGATGACACATGGACGACGGTGACTGTCTGATTGACGATCACACATCAATGCTGATCACTTGTCTGCTCGCCCGCAACAAGGAATTTCCCTTTTTCCTCAAATGCTGGCCGTCTTGTTAACTGCTGGGGGATTTTGTCAGGCCAACAAATGGGTCTCTCCTTCTCCCTGGGTCCTTCGAGCATTTTATTGCCGCTTGGCCAGCCGCGCTGGAACCGCTGAGAGAGCGGAGCGCGATGGAAACTCCATATAAAAAGAAACTCATCCAAATTCACTTCAGGGGCAACATTGTGAGAGCGAGGACAGCGTTAAGGATGAGACGTGCGGAGGATAACACATTACGCAGGGGGGAGGGGTGGCGTATTATGAGTTTTTATGGTGGAAAAAAGTACTCACCATTTCATTTTTCCCCCCTCTGAGATAACAAGACCGTTAACTCGCCTTTTTCTCCTCGCCGTTTCTTTTCAACGACGTGCTTCCTCTTTCTCCGTGTGTGGTCCGCTTGACGAGCAGCCCCCCGGATTTAGACGAACAAAAGCCGGTGCTGCAGGTTTGTTGTTGTTTTTTTTTTTTCCGGGGGGTCAGCTCCGTGGACCCTGTTGCAGAAACAGCGCTGGCGTTTCACACTCAAAACGCCATGCTGCCAGCGGCGGGCATGTGCAATAGACATTAAAAGCAGGGGTTTGGCTTGGCACGGCGCCTGCTGTCAACACTGTTGACATTTAGGAGCGATTGGAAAATACATCTGGTGAGTTTCTGGATGTAAAGTGGTGCCTGGTGACAGTTAGTTTGGAGGCAGACGGCGTGAGTAATCCTTAAATCACACGTCAAAGGAGCGATGACTGTTTAGCCGCCTCATAATAGCACTCATTTCGTGAAGCTTCATGTGGGACTGCGTCGGCCTGTTTATCTCTAAAACACAGAGCTGGGAAAGCGCGGCACCCGACGGACCGGAGGCCCGGTAAAGATCGAAATCCAAAGGGCGTGGATGGATCCCGTGGTCACGCGCTGCAGTGAGACGCTTCGGGCGATCCAGCCGGGGTGTTTACAATGGCCTGGAGTGCAAATCGCAGCCAGCCGCGTCCCGCCAGACCGCAATTGTTGAAAATGGTTTTCCAGCCAGTCTGAAACTGCGAAAGCTGCCACGTTCACATCCTGCGGTCGAAAATTTACAGCTGGTGTCAAAAGAGATTTGGCCCCGACTAGCCCACAGTGCCATTTCTGATATGCGTAGCGCTCTATCCATTGAGCGGATTACGCAACGGGGGAGTCCGAACTCACCCCGGAAAAAGCAGGTTTGTTTACGATGAAGGGATTCTCACATCTAATCCTCCGGTTATTGGTTGGTTTCCCAAAAATACAACCAAAACATGGTGACGAGGTCAACGAGACAGAAGGCCGAGTTCAGGGATCTCTCCGAGGTTTCAGGACAGTAGAAGCCAGTGTTTCCTCACCGCTGTCTCCACATGGAAAGTGTCATCAGACTAATACGTCACACACTTGCAGCCACCAAGGAGGGAGATGATCATGGATCAGCTGTTTTTTGCAGCTTTCAGTCCTTTTTTCGAAACCGAGGCTCTCCGCCGCGCCTTCGGCTTCGCGTCTCTATCAGCGCGGCGTCCATCTCCGAAAGAGCCGACCGAAGGGCCCTCCTCCTTTCCAACGGGGAGCGCCGCCACCCCGCGAGCAGATGTGACCTCCCTGTGCGTCGGCGTTGCGTTTTCAATCAGAGCCGTCCCACTTCGCCCCCTTGCGCCTCACACAACAAAACCAAACACATCTTTTGTTTACAATCCGTCGAATCAGAGTGAGAAAAATGGAGGGCGGGGATGGGAGAGAGGTCCACTTACGCATGCCGCAGACATCAACGAGGGGATCTCAATCCATCATGGTGATTCCCACAGACAAAACAGTCA
This sequence comes from Fistularia tabacaria, assembly GCA_901007705.1. Lineage (NCBI taxonomy): Eukaryota > Metazoa > Chordata > Actinopteri > Syngnathiformes > Fistulariidae > Fistularia > Fistularia tabacaria. Next base: position 20,023 of record CAAKHD010008895.1, on the reverse strand, counting down.
ACGCCGAGGACAGACAAGATCTATCCGAGCACAATGCACTCTCTCTTTTGACAGTGGCGGGGGGGAGGAGGGGGGGTAATGGGAATAAAGTGGGAGAGAGTGAAAGGTCACAAACAGTGAGGGCAAGCAAAGGCAGGAGGAACCCGGAGCGCAAGATGTGCGTGCGTGTTTAGAAATTTTGGAAGAAGCACACGGCGCGGCGGGGCGGAGGCAGAAACGCAGGGCGTTTTCTGCAAACAGAGGATGAGGCAATGTCACGTGATCTTTTTCAAGCCCTGCACACGGGGAGCCGTGAAAGCTTGAGGACAAAGGAGAGTATGAGAGCATGAAATGGAGAAAACCCAGCATTGTAAACCGGGACTCTGCAGCCCCGGCGCGTTCTAGCCACCGCGGGGATTTTGGCCGCGGTCTCGCCGGGCAACGGGTCCGATGATATGATCCGGCCTGGACGAGTGTTTTGTTCACCGGCGGCGGAGGTGATGTGAGGTTCGTGACAGGAAAACATGAAAAAAAAAAAAAAAGAGGGGATATTCGACGGTGACGCGATCCTGGCGGGCCTTCATCGGGGCGCTTTCATCGCTGCCGGATTGTTTCTTTCTGACTTCACTTTATTGGAGGCGCGGACTGGATGGAATATTAAGATCATTTCCTCAAGAAAAAAAACAAAACAAAACAGAGAAACAATTGGTTCTTTGGAAAATGACTGGATTAATGAGGGAAGGAGGGAAAAGTCCATTGAAATAAACGTGGTTTTATTTATTTGTACTCCGGCTCCTCTCCCATCAACTAATTTTAAAAAAACTAAAAAAAACTAAAATTGCACACAGACTGTGCAGGAAATTGAGGATTATCTACGATTATGAGTTATCTCGTGATATTGATCTAGTACAATTTCATTAAGCAATTCATAATAATAGTCAGTGCTTTTGTCTCACAGCAAGAAGGTCCCTGGTTCATGTGCACGTTCTCCCCGTGTCTCGGGTTTCCTCCCGCAGTCCAAAAGCATGCAGGAGGTTCGGAGGAGACCCGAAAGACCCTACTGCCCAGATGTGTGAATGAGGGGGTGAATGTTTGACTGTCTCTATATGTGGCTCCGCAATTGAGTCGCGACCGGTCCAGGGCCACCCTCCCTCTCGCCCGATGACGGCTTAGATAAGCTCCATTCCCCCCCGTGGGCCTGAGGTTTAGATAATGAATGAATTCATAACAATAATAATACGAATAAATATATTTAAAGCGCAACTTTCATCGACGTGCCGTGAAAGTGAGAAGGGTCGTGAGTGGGACGCTAATAATAAAGACACACGTTCAATGGATTCATTTGAATTAATCAGACTGAAGTGAGGGACTCGGAGGAGGTAGAAGCTTCCAGTGCTAACCACTCGTTGCCATGCCGCCCCCAAAGCTCCGTACATCAACAAGCGGGTCTTCAGCTCTGCATTGAAGATGTCGACAGAGAAGAAGCAGACCGTTTCACACAGTAGGTGCGTGAAAAGGCGCTTCTGCTAACAGCTTTTTGACAACCCTCGAGGACACGGCCGTGTAGAATCCTGGGCGCGCGGTGTAAGTCCACGCACATACGGCTTCACCGAGTCAGATAGATAAAGATGGTGCAATGCCATTGACTGTTCTTCTTGGGACAACGAGGAAACGTGGACTGAAAACACACACTTTTCAGCCTCAGTCCTCCGGGAGCGGCGGTGTCGGCGTGTGAAGCCATCTGTCGCCGCTGAGAGGTGGGGCGGTTGAAGCAGGCGAGAGGGGCCACACAGACCTCCGTCCAACCTGCGAAGGCGCCGCCTCCACCCGCACACAAAGAGGAGATTGTGAACGGCCCGCGGAGGGATTAACAATCAACACCAACACATCCTTGTTTTTGTTTTTTGTTTTTTTTTTGCTAGTGGCGAAAAAGCATGCCACACACACACACTTTCACACTGACAGCATTCTGATTTGACAGGAAAAGCGTCAGTGAGACATTTTCTCCTCCACACGTTCCCAGATGCTGTTTGTCCCGACGGCGGCTGTTTGACATGTTGACTGATCAGAACCTCTTGAAGGAGAAGCGCCTCCCCGATCCATTTACGAAGCCATAAATGCTCTGCTGGGAAGTGTGTGTCTGCGTGTGTGTCTGTGTGCCACCTCTTAGAATGAGAGGATGCAGTCGCCGTGTAAACAACATACCGACCAGGATGCGTTTCTGAAAGTGCAAGCGACCCCCCCAGCAGCCCCCGGGGCTGAAACGAATTCAACAACAGCGCTCTGCTCGGGTAACGCTGCGCATGACGCACTTGGCGGCGTTGCCCCACGCACACGATGCCAGCTCGTCATGTCATTTAAGCTCAGCTGGTGTTTTAGCATGCAGCAAGAGTTGGCTAACCCTCTCTAACAGTTGTGGATCCTGCCAGCGTCCCAGCCCGACCCGCCGATTATTACACACACACACCACTTTCACCTTTGTCAGTGCTCGAGTTTTCCATTTTTTTGCTTTTTACGCGGCTTTCAATTCTTTGCATTGATCGCAGTTTATCCCATCCGATTCTTCCGTCTCTCTCAACATCCGTCGTGAAAGTGAGGAAGAGTCTGGATCGGCCCCCTGGTCTACATTTGTCCTCATTACGACAAAAACACTGCTTCATTTTAATGGTACCGTCAGCACATTGAGAAGTATTGACACAGTGATCGAAATACATGGGCGAGTTCTTTGCAGAAAGTCAATAATACACTGAGGTCCCTTAAGATATGGATTTAATTTGTTCCAGAAGTGGGTTCGTACGTGGATTTTTTCGTATCTTAAAGAATTTTCCCCATTTAAAGCAACAGAAAACAAAATAATCCGTTCCAACCCCCCCCCCCAAAAAAAAACAAACTCACAAAATATGAATATTAGTATAGAAAAACCCTGAAAAAGAAGGATACTAATAATGTAAGGGACATCGAGAAGAAAAATAATGGTTATTGTAATTTTATAGTGTTGTAATATGAATCCTTACCTCAGACACAGACGACTGCAGATGGCGGCGAGTGTTTTCACTGAGCAAAAACCCTGCACTTACAATCAACTTGACATTACAATACACTTATGATGATTATTAAATTAAAATCAACTTAAGTTAATTGACTTAAATTTTGTTTTTGAATTTTAGTTTTTTTAATATTTTTCCTTTTTTTTTCATTCATTTTCCTCTGAGTCACTGTCACGAGAAGCGTATGCAGGTTGCGGGAGCTCGCTTGAAGCGTTCTGCGCGAATTTCGAAATTTCGTTTTTACTCCTTCTCGTTTTGGTATCATGAATTTTTTTTTCTTATTCCAAGGATAAAATTTGCTCGAATCGCGCTTCGTATCTTAAAAAATTCATAGATAAAGTGATTCACCGATCGTTCCCCAATCAGCAAGCACTTGACGAAAAACCTCCCTTGCGTCGGAACGGAAACTCAGTGGGAGCGGCCTTCTGTCTCGACCAGTCGGGGCAGAAAGAGAGAGGGAAAGATCTCATGCAAAATCTCATGCTAATAATAACAGTAGCGCTAACAGCTACGCGGATCCGGTGACATGATACAATAATGGATGTAATATTCAATAAATAAATATCGGTGGGCGCCTGGCAGGAGCGCTGCAGTGACGTGGAATCACTTACTCAAGAACTGAAAGAAAAAAGATTTCATAAAACCCGACCGTCTCGGAGTGATATATAAAAATATACGAGTTGAAAACAAGGCTTTTAACCTCGCAGTGACACGAGTGGGGGGTCGGAGGTTAATCGAAGCCACACGGGCCTGAAAGCTCTGCCTCTTCATCCAGCCTGAGAGACGACCAGAGTGAGAGCCACTCTCTTAAAGACCCATCAATCCTCCGATGTAGTTTGCATGATTATTAGTTTTTTTTATGAATAATTTACATTTTTGTGTATTTGTTTATCTAGTTATTGCAGTTATTGATACATATTTCGTGGACATCATGGACCACCGGGACCACCCCCTCCACCTCACACTGGATAGACAGCGGAGCAGCTTCTCCAGCAGACCGTTCCAGCTCCGCTGTACAACGGAAAGATACGGGAAATCTTTCCCAGCTCGCGCCACAACCCTTCACAATAACTCACTCTAATCAGTTACTGCGCTGCGTCACGTTGCCACTTTGCTCATTATTTATTCCTGTATATTGGTAAATATGTATAGACATTCTTATTTCTCAGATTAAACTTTTACACTTCAGAGTTTATTGTATTTTACTTTATTTATTTTTTACTTTTAATTTTACTATGTCACTGTTGCTGCGAAACAATTTCCCAATCATGGGATCATTAAAAAACATCTCATCTCATATTCATCAAATTGTGTTATTTTCAGTTTGGTCGCTCATATTTTATCTCTGATGTACTCGGTCGACTGCGGCTCAACTGGAAGAGCGGGTGTGAATCAGAAGGTCGGCAGTTCAGTTAACGGTTCCTTCTGCCTGCTTGTTGAATTGTCCTCGGGCAGTGAAGCCGTAGTTCTTCTTGACAACACAATTGTGAGTGTGTTAATGGCTGTGAATACGATCCAGTTTGAAAGGGCTTTGAAACGCGAGGTGTGAAAAGCGCTCTAGAAGTTGAGACCATTACTCAGCCGGGATGATGAAACAGGACGAAGACGACGTGGTGGAGGTTCGATCGGTACATGGCGGTGGTTTGAGGTGCCACGTGGAAGCCCCCCCGCCCCCCCCCCCGGCCACACAGCCAGAAGAATTCTTCTCACTCCTGCGTTGGCTGATGTTGTCAATGACACCCCTTGATCGCAGGAAGGAAGAGCTCCATCTGAGTGGAGGACGGCTAAGTGCCGGGAGGTGGTGAGTGAGAAGAACGATCGGGGGCGGGGGGGGGTCGAAGTGATAAATAGAGAGGGGAGGAAGGAAGAGTTTTCCATGCAGAGAAAAGTAAACAGAGGGTCTCGGTTATCAGGGGGAAGAGCGATGGCTTTAGCAGATGCAGGTTGGTGAGGAGAGGGAAAAAAACACAGTCCCCCTACGGCAGAAGGGCTGGGGTCGTGCACGAGGTGCGCACATCTGTGTGCCCCAGATGGAAAAAGAAAAAAAAAAAGAAAAGGACTGGTGGGAGACCGGTGAGGGTGAAGTGATAGTGAAGAAGAAAATGACTTTGTAAATCAAAGAGACAAAAAGCACAGGGTTCTTTGGAACTCCAGGATGGAGTTCCAGTCATTCTGGGAATTTGAAGAACATGCTGCCCTCTGCTGGACACCCGGCGAGCGCTCAGTTCAGAGGTTACTGGGTTTGAAGCGTGACCACCAGAGGCTGCCAGAATCCCTGCAGATGTGTTGAGAACGTTACCAATCTGGAGAGAAGGAAAGAAAGGTCTGTTTTCTCTCATCTATCAGAAGCCACCGGGTAAACTCAGGCAGCCATCGGCTATTCGGAAATACCCGCCTCTAGATATTCCGCAGTCACTGAACAGTGCGTCTCAGATTTGTCACGGCAAAACCGACTAAAATGTGACTTCAATCGTCCGTTATTTTGTCCCGTTGAACCCAAATTGCAGAACTGAGCTCGAGCGACAAAGATGACGACAGGAGGAGGCGAACGAAAGGACCGAAAGGATCGACTTCCGAGGCGGACAATGACCAAACGCTCCATTCATTCTCATTCACGCAATGCAGGGTCTCCATGGATGCACGATATATATGTTTGGACTGTGGGAGGAAACCCGCACTGACATGGGGAGAACATGCAAACTCCCTTGTCGTAATCGAACCGGGAACCTTTCTGAAAGATTATCAACAGGTGTCAAACTCTGGCTCGCGGGCCACATCTGGCCCGCAGTGTAATTATATTTGGCCCGGAAAGCCATAACAAATGACTACTAGAACCCGCCGCTATTATAGCCTACAGCGCATGTTCTGTTTATACTATAAGTCCCAGAACGCTCTGCTGGTGTTTTGGCGTGAAAGTCATAGCGACCTTATGCTAATACTGGCAAAAATGGAAAAATAGTTATTTTATTTATACGTTTATTAGTAGCCTGTGGAAAAGGTTACTGACATTTAATTCAGAACGCTGCAATCAAAAAGAGGTATATCATTTTTGTAATTTTTTTTATTTTCATTTAAGAAATGTATGCCAATGATGTGCTTTTAAATTTGAATTTCAAATTTTCATGTGTGCAATATTTATGAATTAACATCGAGAGATATTGTGTAGTATTAAGCTTGGCTTGTTCCATATTCAGATTTTAAACAAAGCTTGTTTGGGTTCATATTAAAAGATTCATAGTTATACCTGGTGGAAGATTTTCTTCAATAAATATCAGCGTTGGCCCAAATTTGAATTTTGGCCCAATGTGTATTTGAGTTTAACACCCCTGCATTCGAACGCTGCACAAGGCAAGCAGGAAAGTGAGAAAATAAGAAAAGCGGCTCACATGAAAGGTTCACTTAAAGCCACTCAACTGTAAGATCTGAAATTAATAAAAGATGAACGGTAAATCATTTTGTTACTTTCACGATTCCAATGTGATTTAATTTAATCCCCTTGTTCTCACTCTTGACTACAAACATTTTCATGTTTTAATTTTGTGCTCTGAAACGCTCTGCTGTATGAAATGTGCAGAACAAATGGGGCTGGTTTTCCGTCCCTGGTGACTTAAACTGTTTATCAAACGCCATTTGAAGTTAAACGGCTTCAGACGCATCGGGTTTACATTCCCGGTACCGGTTGTTTGTCGGTCTCCGCGGCGACTCTACGCCCTTCATGAATTCATATGCCTGATTGTTTTGGCAAACGTACCCGCTAACGTCTCGCCGCTATCATCAATCACGTGATTCGGTTTGATGTTTTTCTGGTTCCGGGCGTGCCATCGATGTTAGTCGGCGAGGACCTGAGATACGTGTCCCGTATCTGCTCTGTTTTTCCGACCGTTTACATAAAAGGAAAAACACGGACGGCTCAGGCCGTCTCTGCGCGCCCGCTGCAGATGCTTCCCGTGCGGCGCCAAAAGGAAAAAAAAAAAAAAAAAAGTGATACAGCTGTGAGGCACAACAGTTCGTTTAATGACCAAATGTTCTGCTCAAAGGCCTTTGATGGCGTGGCTGTACAAACACACACACATTCAACAATAGAGTAAACAGCAAACAGGCCCTTCCCCTTTCCAAAACTGCCTCTACCTCGAGCGACAGATGCCGCCGTGGCTAAAACACACACTCGCACCGAAAGAGTCAATTTGTCCTTCGTACGAGTCTCTTATTGTCTTCGACCTGGGTCTCGACCCCCCCAAATCGAGCCGCTTGTAGCAGTTAGGAGCAGGCAGAGGTTTTTTTTTTTGTTTTTTTTTTCCGAGAGGGGGTCGGGCGACCAGCGTGTGACGGCAAGAATCGCTTCACGTACGAGACGCAAACCGCCGAAACCAAGCGGAGACAAGTGTGGGGGGGCGGGGGGGACGGGGACAGGGAACGGGAGGGGGGGGGGGGGGGGGGGGGGCCCCCCTATCGGGTTTTGGGGGGGGGGGGGGCCTCGGGAAAAAAAAAGGGGAGA
>CAAKHD010008887.1:5198-18156 GCA_901007705.1 Fistularia tabacaria | reverse complement strand
ACACACACACACACACACACACACACACACACACACACACACACACGCACAACACAAACGTGCGTGCACACACACACATACACACGCACACACTCTCTCTCACACACACACACACAGGCCAAAACCATTAAACTTGCCTGGGTCTCAAATTGCCTGTGTGAGCATGCATGCCTCCTCTGTGCACGGAGTCTCTCACTTTCTTTTTGCACTTCCCTCCTCCCTGCACACAGCTGTGCTCTCCGCCTCCCTCGCTTGAACATCAGCAGGGGTGATCTCTCTTCCCCAGCCTCACCTGAGGCTGTGCCGCAAGCGCCGGCAATCTGTCGGCTGTCACTCTCCATCACTCCTCCATCCTCATTCCCCTCTGATGCACACAGGGCAGGGCCCAGCTGTGAAGACTCTTAAAAGACTTTCAGATCAACTTCAGTTTTCTGACTGCATTTCAACAGCTGCATGGTGAAGAAGGGATCTTGCTGTTGATGTTGATGAGCACAGCTCTGCGTGCTCACCTGTCTCCGCCATCTTGATTTGCTCATGACCACCTTACATATTGAAAATAATTGAAATAATTGTTGTGGATGGGGTCGGAGGGCGTTTAAAGACAGTCAAGTGTTTTGACGCTTCTGATTCACACTGAAGTAAGGTTGCAGAGGAGTGTGATGCAATTCTTCAGTGGGTGAGAAGAAAAGCCTATCTGAGTGAACATTGGGTTTTTGCCAGGACATCAAAAGCAAACTTAATCTATGGACAACAAATGTAAGCATAAGAGTAGCAAATGATTTCTAGATTTTCTTAGAAATATTAAGAGAAAAATCTTGTGCAAACCATGGTTTTCTTTTGATTGAAGTTTTTCACATACAGATTTATTTATTTGTTTATTTTATGGTGATACCCAGTGGTGTATTCATTAAAAAGATTGTGGCTGTTAAACCGATCTAGGCTTTCACTCAGCAGGCTGTCAGTTATTTATTCAGGAGACAATAATTTCCAGGGGCCCGGGGAGAGTGCAGATACGGTTGGATAAAACAGTCCTGTTAGAATTTGCATGTCGCCTCACCTCATTCAACCTGCAGGCTGGTAGGATTTCTGGAAGCCACTGCAGGTCCACAGAAGAAGACAGAAGAAGAATACTGTAGTTCACAGCGGCTCCAGGAAGGATTCGAATGCACTGAGTGCAGGAGGCGATGAACAACGCATATTCAGCACTTTTAATATCAAAATAAACAATAAATCAATGATAAAGTTGTTTTTAAGACGCACAGGCACACACACACACACACACACACACACACACACACACACACACACACTGCCATATCCAAAATAAACCCATCGAATTGGTCAAAGTCTCCCTCCGGACTGAAGAATGTCTAATCTGTATGTCGTAAATATTTGGAGGCCACATACTGATAAAAGTCTGCTCAAACGTAAAAGATCATGAAGGTGATCTTTTTGCAAATGGGAGAGACAACCCCGTTGCACAGTTTCCTAAATATCTCAGTTTTCATGTCTGGACTGAGTCAGGAAGAAGAAAAAGAAAATGTCTGGGTGTTCTGATTGTCTAGTTCTATAAATGTATGTGTGCAGCTGTTCATCATAAAGTGGAATAATTTTCCATTTGTCTTGTGTGTGTGTGTGTGTATATATATATATATGTATATATATACACACACACACACAAGATACATACATTTGTGGGCGGCACGCTGGCGCAGTTGTTAGCGATTTGTGCTGTGCCTCACAGCACAAAGCATGAAGGACCCTGGTCCGATTCCAACAAGGAGACCTTTCTTTCTGTGTGGAGTTTGCATGTTCTCCCCTTGTCTGTGTGGGTTTCCTGAGGCTTCTCTGGTTTCCTCCCACAGTCCAACATGCAGGAAGTTCATTGAAAACGTGGGGAAAATTGGCCCAAATGAGAGAGTGAGTCTGTATGACAGCTGGGATAGGCTCCAGCATCCCATGCGACCCTGAGTGCAGGATAAGCGGCAGACGATAGATGGATGGACATACATATTTGTGTACGTGTGTGTGTTTTATTTATTCTGTTTTTGTCTATATATATATCAGTTTGGAAAAAATCTCTAGGATATTTACACACATTGACCAGATTAGTCATTAAACCCATGAACAAATGTATCTGTAATGGGTTGAATTTTTTTATGAGATAGGTTCAGGGTTACAGAGGGTTACTGTTCAGTTTAGGGCCGGGTCTACAAAGGTAACGAAGAGTTGGGGTTGGTTAGGGTTAGGGTTACAAAAGGTTACGGTTAGGGTTGGGGTTACAAAGCTAAAAAAAAGGGTTGGTTAGGATTAGGGTTAGGGTTAGGGTTAGGGCTGGATTTAGATTTTGTGTTAAAAAAGGTAACAAAGGGTTACCTTTGTGGGAAACTAGGGCTGACAAATTGATTTTAATTACCTTTTTTAAATAATTGTGTTCACAATGTCTCTTTTCAGATTCTAAACGGAGCATCAGTGTTAGCCTCCTCATGCTGCTGTGTTTCCATGGTCGTGATCTCAAACTTCTCACGTATTTTAGAATCTGCTCCTTTGCAATTTAATTCTGCTGTTTTCTCGCTTTCTGCTCCCTCTATTTTCATTCATCCATCTACTTTTTTGACCCTCTGTATCAACACAGGGCAAGCTGAAGCTGCTCACTTCAATTAGAAATGATAATAATCTCAATTAAGGCACTCAAGGGGCTTGTTGTGTGTTTGCATACTAAACCTACAGCCTGGTGTGCATTTTGATGCAGCGGGGGGGGGGGTCTGATTATGGAGCAGAGTAATAATGTCTCTCAGGAAAAAGGTCAAACACAGAGCCGTGTGTTTAAAGTTGCTGGTATTTTTGAACAAAAATGACAGCACATAAACGTTGAATATAACATCCGTGTTCGGTCTTGTTTAAGATCAATATTCTTCAGTGATGGCCTGCAGTGGTCCATTCCATTAATTGCTACACAGGACAAGGTGTTACGGTCCCTTGTGCCAAGATCCTGAGAAAATACATCAAGGAGCCCAATTCAGGCTGTAGAGAAGCCATCTAAACCAAACACACGACTACCCTACCACCACTGATCTATATAAGCAAACAGCAGCCTGAAGCATATGATCAGGGTTACAAGTGGGCACCCTCAATCAGTGTTTCGTGGAGTCTGCCCGAGACGCGTTACTGGCCGCAAGTTTCAGGCTCCTTATGCCAATGGCCAACTCAGCCAGTAGACCAACGACAGACTTCGCCTCAAACCCAGGACAACCCACCTCTACAGGCCACACTTGAGCCCTCCAACCTTGCTGCTCTGCCTCTGCTGCCATCTCAGCATACCTAGCTTTTTTGCGCTCACTAGCTTCTTCAACACAATCCTCCCAGGGGACCGTAAGCTCAATGAAATAAACTATCCTCTCTATCCCAGACCACAGCACCATATCCCGGCATAGCCTGGTGCTAACTATATATACTGGGACAACCAGCTGCTGATTCAAATCAGTAATCAGCTCCCAGGCCCCGCCTACACATAGCTGCCCTGCGTGGTGCCTGCTCTTAAATGATCTCACCTTTTCTCCCTCGGATACAGATTTAATGTGCCTCACCTCCTGATTACCATCGACAGAATTTATTTCTCATAGCTTTTCTTCCACTGCTGCTGCCAAACATTTCAACACCTGGTTATGACGCCAAGTGTATCACCCCTGGGAGAGACTAAACTTACACATATATGTCTAAGTGTGTCCACCCCGGAACACAACGGGCAGGCAGCGTCCTCGCCTAACCATTGCTTTAAGTTCTGGGGAGATGGTAGCACATCATATGAAGCCCCTATGATAAATCTAATTCTACTAGCCTCCATGCTCCACAACTCTCTCCCCTTCGACACTCTTCGTTAAACGTTTTCCCAATTCACCCACTGCCCTTGCTTTGCCTGCGACACCGCTCTAGTATGCCTGACTACCTCCTCTTGTCTACGTAGTTCATCTACTATCAATTTCCTCTTTTCTACAACTGATGCCTTGCTCCGCACCGGTTTTCCTACACACAACCCTAAGCCTCCACGCCCATGCTGCACCCGACCTATGATATCCCTGTGACTAAGGGCTGCCTGTGTTCGAGGCACTGCCTCCTTTGGGTTCCACTTTCTCCCTGTCCTAACCATGGGTGCCACGCTCCTAACCGCTGAGTCCTTTGACTTGGTGAGTGTCATTTCCAATCAACCTTAGCACACTTGTACTCCTCTGACAGACTAGAAACTGGCAACTCCAGTATGCCTTTCCCATACAAGGCCGTGCTGCTTAGGGCAGCGTGGGACTCCGAGCCATTTCCTAATAAATGAGTTTAACATTCTTTCTAGCTTCTCTACATTTGACAAGGGAACCTCATACACTGTTAAAGGCCACATCACCCGAGGCAACAGGTTATTCAACACTTTATTGTATTTTTTCCATTGTTTTTTATCTGCATAGCTTGATTTAGTGTCTATTTGTCTGTCCCTGTGATGTCTCAGACAAACGGGGATAATTCGTACAGTGATAAGCCGTCATTGGGTCTTTGTGCTCCACCACTGTTGCTACTGTGCTTAATTTGACCTGCTGCATGTTGCCAAGCACTCTTGTCAATATTGGCTGTGCAGACTGAAAAGGACATGTTTGCTCCCCCCCCCCGCTGAACAAACACACACTCACACAGAGGAACACTATCAGGGTGGCTGAGGTCTGGATGGTGGAGCCCGGCCACTAAGTACAGCCCGCAGCCAACAGTAAAACAGCAGATATTTGAGATATTTGATAAAGAAGTTGCACTCTGTCTTTTAGAGGTCTCCTGTTGCATGTTAATCATATCTATTTATTTATTTTGCATGTATTACACTGAACCTTTAAAGGCAGCATAACTCAAGAAAACCCTTTGCATCGAAAAAGGAATTTGTTGAACAAAATGAAGCCAAGAGGTCATAGTCTATCTTACAGGTGAGCAGAGTTCAGTCAATGTCTTTTGTTGTACAACACTTGCTCACTTCTGACAACAAAGAAGCGGTGCAGTGGTTAGTGCTTCCACTTCACTGCAAGACGGTCCCTGGCTGGATTCCCACAGGGTTCCTTTCTGTGTGGAATCTCCATGTTCTCCCCGTTTCTGCGTGGGGTTCGTCTTGGTTCCTCCTAGTTCCTCCCATAGTCCCGACACATGCAGGAGGTTCACTGGAGACCCTACATTGTCCGGACGTGTGAATGAGACGGTTAATGGTTGGATGTCTATGTGTGGTCCAGGGTGAACCCCGCCTCTCGACCAGTCACAGCTGGCAACGGCTCCAGCACCTTCGCGACCATGAGTGCAGGAGAAGCCTATCATAATGACTGAATAAATATACAGGTGCCACCGATAGGAGACAGATAGAGCGATGATATCAGTGGTATCCACCCGACACAGACTCCTGACGACCTAAGATCAGGATTCTGTCCAAAGTCTCCAGCACACGTAATCTGCAATACAGCTGAATTTACCCAACAAAGAGTTCTGTGCATTGAGACAGTAACACGGAAGGCTTCCCTCATGATACATGAGCAACATAAGAACAAATACAAAAAATCTTGATCAACACAACCTCAGCCTGAGAAGCTGACTATCTTACTGTATCCAAAGACCGGTTAATAGACCGTTTATGATCGCCGATCTCAGAAAACGAAGGTAAAAATGATATTTTGTTGGTCGATACACAGCTTTTGTGTGTTTAAGTGTGTAAATCCCACATGAGGATTAATGGTGGGCGGGCGGAGGCCGGCGCCTCTGCTCTTATTCTGTTGTTTTCTAATCTGCAGCTCTATAAAAGGGGGGGGGGCAAGGTAGCATTTCTCTGCATTTGTTTGTCATTTGGCATCTCAAGTGGAACTAACAAGCCTTTAAATGGTAACGAGGAAAACACTGGGAGGAAGGGGCAGAGGGGGAGAGGGGACGAGGGAGAGGTGGGAAGAGGTGAAGTGAAGAGCAGGAGATGGATGGAGGGAGACAAAGGGTGAGGCAAAAAATGAGAGGTGTAGATATGAGAGATAGGGAGAAGCTGAGTGGGAGAAATTTCACATGATTTGGTAACAATTTGTGGTTATTTCACGCTTGCATGGTCCTGCACGCTCCCCTCGCTGGTACCATTTTTCCTTTTCCATCCAGCTGGCAGATAGTGGCTGCGGTTGATGTTTTGAAAGCAGCGTTGGTGGGGTCAGACAGTTACACATTAAAATCCCTTCCAAGATGCACAGGTGACCTGCGTGGAACATAGAGCCTCAAAGTTCATCCGGAGAAACCCTTGTGGTGTCTCAGTCTGAAATGGGTTGATAATCCATCTTCTGCCGAAGGTGCTGCCCAGTAAGAGTGGAGATCCATCTGGCCCAAACCATGTTTTTCTTTTTCTGCATGTGATGGATCGGCTCACCTGATAAATTGCCTTCAACCTCGGGAGAATCCTCCAACTTGAGCTCTCGCTGTTACCCATGAAGTAAATTACAAAATTTATGTGGTTATAATTTCAAATTTGGAGAATCATTGATGAACTGCTTTTTTTACAGTGCAGCTCAGCCTTGTAATGACCCCCCCCACACACACACACACACACACACACACACACAAACACACAGAAATCTGGCAGATTTCTTTTTATGTTGATTGTCTGTGACCTGCAGGTACATCATTACCTTGCAAATGTCAACAACGCTTTATTTATACTGCAGTATTCTGCTCCGGGACCACTGAAGGCGCTGTTACTGGACTTCCACAACAAGTTAATGTCCATTATCCAATTCAAGGGCCTTGGGATTCAGGAGAGGTGGGTTTCCTGAATGCTGTCATGTCTCGTTTAGAGCAGAGTGCCTCCTACATTCATGGCAATACACATTGTTTCCCTGTTGGCACGCTTTGCTGGGACCCCTGTTTATGGCTATTTTCGTACCTTTTCAGACGTTGAGGCAAAGCAATGTTTTGGCTCCGGTGTTTGACAGGCATTATATAACACCAACAGGCATGGAATCGGCGTCGGACCCAGAACCGATTGTTATTGTGGGATTATTGTGAGAGTTTAAGGAATTGTCAGCCGAACTGCGCTGGATTTTATTACATTTTTATAATCTGCAGCTTTCACAAGAATAAATACACCAACCCAAGAACGAAAGAAAGAAAAGGGACTTTTGGTTTTTGAAAAAAAAGGTCTAAAAAAATCACTACGCATGATGTCACGAGAGGTGTTTAATGGCCATTTTCCTTGTCCACGTAGATCATACAGGTGCGGTACCTTCCAGAGGCAGGGCGGCGTTGGCTTGGTGGTTTCATATTTAATCATGTAACACAGGACCAAGTCAGATGACTGTTTGTGCAGCTGCGGGAGCTCCTGTCTAGCAGGACTCCCGCTTTCCAGGAAGGCCTTCTCTCTCTGAAGAAGAGACCAGACCTCAGTAAATCAGTAAAAGTAAATCGGTAAAACGTTTTTCTCCACAGTCTGGAGTCACTCGACCAAATCGCCCCATCCTCCTCCAGTTCCTTCAGATTCCCGGGGAAATTAAAAAGCTCAACTGGTATGGAAACTCTCTGGTGTCGACGACCAATCAGAGAGAATCAACATATTAAACAACAAATTAGGGTCCTTTGTGCTGTGAGGCACCTCGCCACCATGCCCGCCCACCCATTTTTCAGTTCTTCTGATTTATTACTTTCTCATGTTTTTATGTTGTTTTTTCTGTGCTTTCATAGAAAACTGAACACACTGATTTATAACACTGACTGATTCAGGCTGTAACACACACCCTTCTGTGATGACTAGACCGGACGATACTAGTTTTGTGTAGTCCTGTGTCAAACATACTATCTCTGACCTTTGACTTTTTATTTATTGGAGTGAAACATAATTGATCTTCTTCAGATTCCCTCAGACTTTGTCACTTGCCGTGTGCTAATTTTATTGTAATCTTATTTTTAGGTGTTTAATCTGCAATCCTCTGTTTTTGTTTCAATTGAAATGTCCAAAGGTAGGATCCCCAGGTGCTAGCAGGATCTTGGAGGCGGTCTGATGATGAAGATGAGGCAATAAGAGGCAGGTCATCCATCACGCCTCCTGTCCTGTTGGCCTCAGCCTCCCCTGGTGCTGCAGGAGACTCACCATCCCAGGGAGGAAGAGGAGCGGACTCGATTAGGACGGTAGTGAAGAGGAGATGTGCTCTGGTATTTAATGTGGGTGGAGGAAAGGCAAGAAGCTCAGGAGAAAGAGGCCTAAAAGAGGGATGAAAGAAAATGTCAACAGGCACAAGACAGAGATGAGAGGAAGGAGATGGAAGGAGCTCGGAGAGAAGAACAAAGATAAATATTCAGAAAGTCAAGGTAGAAGAGGATACAGACGAGGAGGATGTCTGAAGAAATGAGATGAGAGAGAATTTGAATCAGTGCATCTTTTGTCCAAAAACTAGTTCTTTCTCTGTTTGTTCATGTTTTATTTGCTCTTGGTGTTCAGTCCTTCACTCTTATTATGGATTCAGTTTAACATGACTCAAACTATCTTTCAGTGGTTTATTCATTTATTTATCCTTAATTTTTACTTCATGGCAAAGTTATTGGGGATTCAATCTCTGATATAAGTGACAAATTCCCTCAGTAAAGAGGAGAAGTCATGAGTCTGGGCCAGATCCATCTCCATCTCCATCTCCATCTCCATCTCCATCTCCATCTCCATCTCCATCTCCATCTCCATCTCCATCTCCATCTCCATCTCCATCTCCATCTCCATCTCCATCTCCATCGCGCACAGCTGGGGAACATCATTTGTCCTTGTTTGGCATTCAAGTATAAAAGTAACCTTAAAAAGTTCTTAGATATCAATAAGCTTTTCCATCATCATAGTTCCTATGGCCCTGTCGTACCTGGTCTAGACAGGAGGATCTGCACGCTTGTGCAAAAATTTAGAAAGAGGAGAAGGGGGCAGCAGGTCACAAGGTATCTTCTCCTCCATCACCAAGGTGTTATAGTCCCATGGCTGCTGATGAAGAGTCAAGAATACATTGACTAAGATCGAGGTTTTAAGGGGGCTAGACCAAGACAACACACACACACATACACACACACGCATACATATACACTCTGACACACATGTGGATTGTGTCACGCTGGTCCATCATAATTCCTGGTTTTCCTGGGGAGACTGTATATCAGACCGTCGCATGGAGGTCTTGTTGTGACGAAACAGGCCTCTTCATCCTTTTCCTCCAGAGCTGCTGCCCCACTTCACCCGAGGATGCTCCCTCACATGTTCTTCAGTGTGCAGGATGCATTTTTGAGGTTAGGAGGGGGGAGGCCTTTTGGTTGTACACTCTTCCTCACTCACAGCTCAGCCGCCTTCAACATTTCCTCCTCAGCCTACAGCAAGCAGCAGTAGGCTGAGCCCTGTAGGGCTTTGATCATAGCTTGTAGGCGGCTTCTCATTTAGCAAATCTATTTCCTACTAGAGCAGGAGTTGTTTGGCTTTTGTTGGCTCTCTTGAGATGGTTGGAGTGGCCCTCAAACACATGGCTGACTCTGGTTCTCGTATGCATGTGCTAGTTCCTTGCCGTCTGACTGTCCTCAGTATGAGGAATGAACGGTGAGATGAAATGTTGCTTTTTGACCAAGCCGATGTTGCACGACAATGCTCTGTGATGGGGACAGCAAAACGGCGGCCATGCAATGGTAATGCTCGGCTCGGTCATATTCGGTAACCAGGCTATTGAAGCTAATGTACAGTCTTTGTAGTAGCAGTGCACAAAATACAACAGTTGTGGCGGACACTACAGGGTGTGGCCTCTCACTCCACGGGACTAGGGGCTGGGGGGCGTAGTTAAGCCGGGAATTTATTAGCAATTCCGGAAGTTCAAAACACCGCACTGTCTCATTTCAGACACAAAAACATCAGCAGATCATGTTTTCAGAAAAAACGGCTCCAGTGCTGAAAGAACTGAAAATGTAAATGAGAATCCTGATTCTAGACTCACATTTAACTTATCACCGCTTTTGGATCAAGAGATAAAGGACAATCATTTCTCTTTTTTCCTTTTTGGAATGTATTTTCTGTTATTTGATGTTGTCTCTTGACCGTCGTCCTGTTTGGACTTGATGATGCTCTCTGTCGATGCTGACGCTTCCATTAAGTCCAAAACTTGGGAGATAAACATTGTTTATTTGAGAAATACCAAGTTTCCCAATTAGTTTCAAATTCATTTGAATGGGTTCACTTTTGAATCAAAGGACACACAGTCTTATGCAGATTAAGTGATATTTTAATCGGGATTAATGCTTTTGTTAATAAGCATGAATCTTTATTTTCTCCCCTGGCATTAATTTTATATTATCTTTATTTAGCCCAAACATTTCATTATTTTTTGCAGTTTCAATCCTGCAAAAGTATTTCCAGTTGTTAACTAAGTTGTTGTCTCGGTCTGTGAGGCTGGACATTTCTACGAAAGCAGAATTAATTTGACAAAAAATATGGTGAGCACAAACCCTGGTAAGGTTTTGAGTCTCCGGCTTCCCTCCTTGACATGCGTGACGTTTTCTAAGAACATCTCAGGAACTTTAACTTCATATCACCAAGTTACTGGTTACATGGTCACCAATACATCTTCATGAATTAGTAGGATTTAGGAGTTGATGGTCGCCCTCAGCAAAGGGGTTTGTTCTGCTTGTGCATTTTTACAAATTTTACTGAAGTTGCATTGTCAAGGATCTATAATCCACTGCAAGCTAAACCGTGATGAGCGATAAAAACGAGGGCTCAGACCGAGCTTCGCTGCCCGCACAAAACGTCCGTGCACGGACATCCCTGCCTCCCCGCACAGCCGTCCTCGGTGCACCTCTGCTGTCGGATGTGTCACAGCTGGCATCATCTGAGCTGTACTTACTCTTGCCAGACGGTTGTGGCAGTAGGTTGAGCATCAAACACGACTCCAAAGGTCCCATCTTACAGTGAATGCAGAGACTTTACGTGAATGCAGTCAAACCAGGTCTTCATATCTCCTCAAGCTGAACTCTCATGATAGTCCTGATGATGTTCTGGGTTCTCATAAAGGGAAAGATATACCAAACACATGACCGCTGCAGTGTGTATGAAGCCCTGACTTTGCACTTTGAAGGTAGTAAGATAGAGAGTGAGATAATATATATCCCTGTGTGTGTGTGTGTGTGTGTGCGTGTGTGTGTGTGTGTGTGTGTGTGTGTGTGTGTGTGTGTGTGTGTGTGTGTGTGTGTGTGTGTGTGTGTGTGTGTGTGTGTGTGTGTGTGTGTAATTATATATAAGTATATGTAAGTATGTATAAGTATATGTAAATGTCTCCCCCGGCTGAATGTGATTGTGAAATGATAACTGACAGACCGTTGCTGTCCTGGAAGATTTGACTGAACATTTGCAGATTAAGTCACTTTCCAAGGTTGATTTTCAGGATCCCTTAAACCCTTAAATCCTTAAATCCGCAACTGTGGGAATGGTTTCCTTTCCATAAAGAGAATATCTCTGATTTGTGTTTTATCGCAGCGGTGAGATTTCTTTCATTCCTCCCACTGAGACATGAATTGAGCCTAATCAATGACTGACCTGCACCTCCAATATTTCAATCAGTTATTACTGCTTGAAGTTGATGGTGGTGGGAAAAAAAAGCTAAATTAAAAAGTCTGTATTAACTTTTGATTCTTAAAAGAACAGATTTTCACCCATTTTCATCCTTCAGTGCTTCCCTTTCCAGATAAAACACATCAGAGTGAAAACAACAAAGTGTATTTAATGTTAATAACTTTCAAGGCGTCTTCTCACTTCCAAAGATAGCATCCATCTGATCAGAGCAGCAGAGGGCTTGTTGAGGAGCAGTCATGCATCAGTGTTACAGCAAAGGATGGAGATTTCAGCTGGGAACGTTCATTTGGCAGGAAGACTTGGGGAAGGTGACATGCTTTATAGATGAAACACTTGAAATAAGTGAGTATTAGCACAGGAGTTACACATCTCGTCTGCCTGCCAATGCTCCTCACAGATATGTGGATTTTTCACTTTGATGAAACAATCAAGTGTATTTGGTTGTCCTCATTGCAGGGTGAAGTCATGGATTGAAGAACTAACCGTCCCGTCCCAGATCCATCCGAGCAACAGTTTCCTCCCTTCCAACCCTTACCACCGCGTCACCATGGTATAAAACATAAATTCTGGCTAAAGGAGGTCCACCTAGAATGTGGTTTCCACTCAGCAGATCTACCATGAGGTCACACCTGTTTCCTAAGGTGTGTGTTTATAGGTGTGTATTCATTGCATATTTTCATACCCGTGTTTCTGAGTCTGACTTGCTTCCCATATCAAACTTTGACAGCCTGCCTAAATCTAAGCCCCAACCTGGGGTCCAACATCCAAAAAATGTACATTTGCACTTGCTTGAGGCTCCCACCGTGCATCTAAGGTGTATTGGTGGACACAGACACCAGGCCACTTCAAATCCTCTCATAGGAGGGTTGAAAAGATAATGACAGCCTTATTATTATTTTGTTATTATTATTATTATTGTTGTTGTTATTGTTGTTGTTGTTGTCACGTAATATTAAGATCTTTATTATTTATCTAATATTAGGATCTTATTAAGATCACAGTTTATACTTGATTGTTGGTCCAATTGGTTTCTGCACAGTTTTTTCCCATTTGAAAAAAGGAATAAAGAAATGCAGAGTGTTTGCGTTTTATGTTCATCTGTTTGATTTTTATTCTCTCTAACGTTCCTCCTCACTGCGGTTGAAAAGTACTAACTTGTCAGGATTTACCAGCAGTTATCTCTGAGTAGAGCAACATTATCAATTGTCATTATCATTTTAACATTTACAGCACACTGTGGTGTGTTTTTCCAAGAATAAAAGTAAGAGTTACACACACTCGCACACACACTCACACACACGCACACACTCTCCCCCTTACACGCTGAAGCATCACTGAAATGTGCAT
>CAAKHD010008884.1:45826-81568 GCA_901007705.1 Fistularia tabacaria | reverse complement strand
TCGTGATGTGTCTGGAGTACAGACGTGTGCTCTTCAGATCTCCTGGTCCGTGGTGGCTTTCTTGCGGACCCGCACGGCGAGCGCGGTCTTGTCGGGGAGGGCGATCCTCAACTCCACGTCGGACACGCCGTTGTAGTTCTGCGGGGGGGGGGGAGTCATGATCGGACAGCGGCGGCGGGCGGATCCGCTTTCCTCTTACCTCATCGGACTCCGACAGGAACTCCTGAATGATGTCGCTCTCCCCGATGACGCGCACGGAGCAGACTGCAGGAGGAGGAGGGAATGGAAAAAAAAACACACATCATGGCATCCGCCCTCTCAATACTCAACATGCTCTGAACCTTCACCTTTCTCCAGGTACTCCTCCAGGCCTCGGCGACGTGCGTCCAGCTGCTGCTCCGACAGCGAGAAGGGCCACTTTCCGGGGAGCTTGGGGAAAGCGAAGCTGGCGAACTCCCGCCGCAGGTTGGCGTGCAGCACGACAAACTCCCTGTAGCGCTTGGAGCACAGCTGCCGGCCCGCCATGTACACGTTGTACACCTGCGGAGGCGGCGGCGTCGAACATCACTCATCCCTCGCATTTGCTCCCCTTCCTCCCGACGGCAAAAACCCACCACGAACTTCTCCTGGTTGAGCTCGGCGTGCTTGTAGCTGGGCACTGAGATGGGCACGGCCTGCTTGTCCGAGTAGTCGTGGCAAGACTGGGCGGGGCCCTCGTCGCCGGCGTCAAGGCATTCGGCCTCCTGCGGCGGCGCCGACAGCACGGCCAGCAGCAGCTCGCGCTCGCCGGCCCGGATCAGGTCCACCACCTGCTTGTGCGTCGCTCCCTCCACGTTCACGCCGTTCCTGAAGGGAGAGATGGCAGTTGGGGGAGGGATAAAAACCAGGAAGTGGTGGTGTTGGTGGGGGTTTACACGAATTCAGCGGCGTGCACATGGAAAAATCGGGGTCAACGAGACGCCGATGACGTCCGGCCGAGACAATCGCCCTTCCCCACACCCTTATTCCACACACATAGAGGTGTGCTCATCCCCATGGCAACGGGCATCCAGCTCGGGCCGAGGGGGGCTGGGTGAATACTAACGTCCCATGGCGGCGTGGGCATCAATGACCGGATTCAGGGGCGATGCTAATGACTGCGCCCGGATGAACACCGCCGGCTCTTCAAGGGCGCCATGACGACGGAATAAAATACTATATCTGAAATACTACTCTGTGTGGAGTGTGTGGAGTCTCCATGTTCTACCCCCCCCTTTGAACAAGAGGCTGAATGGTTTTATGTCTCAACATGAAGTGCGAATGAGTAAGCGAATGGTTGCACGTCTCTTCATGACACGTGAATTGATACTTCATGATTGTTTTTCTTGAATGAGCGAATGAACGGCCGCGTGTTTCTAAGTGACGTGAGAATGAGGGAGTGAATGTTTAGGTCTCCATATGACATGTGAATAAATGAGTGAATGGATGCACATAAACGTGTGTTGAAGGTCTTTACGTGACGTGAATGACAGGCTGAATCGCACTGTTTCCGAGTGGCTGAATGAGTGAATAGATTCTGGGAAAAGTTTGGGGTGACTTTGGGGGGGGGGTCACCTTTCGAGTTACCGTGGCAACAAGAATCTAAACAGCCCAAAAAATGAAATAAAAACAGATAGAATAATTCTAATAATAACAATAATAATACCAGTAAAAAAAAAACTAAATTAAAATAAAATAAAATAAAATAAAATAAAATAAAATAAAATAAAATAAAATAAAATAAAATAAAATAAAATAAAATAAAATATATATATATATATAACAAAGTCATGATTCAGAAATTCAAAAGATAAAGGACACTTACACCTCGAGGATCCGGTCCCCCTTGGAGACGCCGGCTCTGTCGGCGGCGCCCCCCGGCAGCACGGCGCTGACGTGCTGCAGCGGGGCGTACAGCTCCCCGTGGAGGCTCCGCAGCTGGCCGCCCTCGCTGACCTGCCCCCGGACGTTGAAGCCGTAGCCGGAGTCCGACTTCACGATCCGGACCAGCCGCGGGCCCGACGTCGCGGCGGTCGCCGTCCGGCCGGTGTCCTCGCCGGTGGTGCCGGGCGTGACGTCGCCGCTCCCCGAGCCGTCACCGGCGGAGGGCAGGGGCGGCGGGGGGGCGTCCGTCGGGGGAAAGTCTCGCCCCTCGACGTCCGACATTTTTAAAGGAGTATCGGTTTCATCCGCCCCGGCTCAGCGCGCTTCGTGCGGCCGGCGAACATGAGCTGCTGGTGCCGGAGAGGCGGCGCCGGGCTCGGCGAGCTAGCCAGCGGCCGAGAGTGGCCGGAAAGAGCCGAGGGAATCCGATGATTGGCTTGCTGGCGGCCGAGAGTGGCCGGAAAAAGCCGAGGGAATCCGATGATTGGCTTGCTGGCGGCCGAGAGTGGCCGGAAAGAGCCGAGGGAGTCCGATGATTGTCGAGCGTCCCCCCCGCCTCGGGGTGTCGCGGCGGAAATGCAAATTCAAATTTAAAACATGAAATATAGTGACTTATTTTGTTCTACATGTGCATTTGTATAATACCTATCCCCCCGGAATCAAAAATATGACACTTTTATTTCCTTGTGTAGTTAGCCAGCGGAGCCCCGTAGTGGCCCCAACAGTCCAAAAACATGATATAGTCCAAAAACATGAAACAGCCCAGCTATGTGAATGACAGAGTGAATGGTTGGATGTCTAAATGTGGCAAATGAAAAAAAAGATCAAAATCCAATCAACTCATTGATCCGTAGTTACATTTGCATTCAGTGGTGCCTTTATTTTGAGAGTTAACTTACAAACTCGCTGTTTTAACAGTTTCAATCAGTTGATGAAGTTGATGGTCATTGTTATCATTATCTACTGCATGTTTTTGAACTGTGGGAAGAAAACTGGAGGAAATCCACGGGGAGAACATGCATGTCCACACAGAACCCCCCCCCCATTCACTCACTCATTTACACGTCATATAGACATGCAAGCATTCACAGGTGATATACATGCAACCATTCACCCTCTCATTCACATGTCATGTAGAGACACAACCATTCACCTTCTCATTCAAGCATCATATAGAAACATACGTTCATATGTAATACAGCGGCCCCTCGTCAATGGCGGGAGTTATGTTCTAAAAATAATTTCCTCCTTCTTTATGTAACCAATTGTAGATTCATTTATTTCATACTGGTGCCCAACAGCCGCGTCACTTCAACCTTCCTTTAGCATGTCCAGAAGTCCAACGTTTTGTGCGATGGTTAGCATCTTTCTCTGCCTTTTGGGTGCAACCGCAGGCGCCTTTGTCAACAATACCTGTTACTGGTACGCAAAGAGGAGTAAACCATGATGTCCCGCCCAGGGGAGAAGATGGACCTTCGTCAGAAGGACTTATGACGTCGGGTGGTGAAAGCCGGAAGCCACTATGCCGAAAATCATCCGGGGCTACAACCACAAAGGGTACATGGAACGTGAGGACCATGTTCGACCGTACGAGTTGCCATCGAGATGAAGAAGTGCAACCTTGCTATACTCGTAATCAGTGAATCAAGATGGACGGGTCCTGGACAGAGGCGCTGGCCACAGGAGAACTGCTTCTGTACTCGGGCCATGAGGAGGACAACCCACACCACACCCGGGGAGTTGCTCTGATGCTGTCCAAGGCTGCTCAGAGAGCAGTTACGGGATGGGAGGCACATGGACCAGGAGCAGTTGCAGCCTCCTTGAAAACAAAGAATGAATATGAGCATCACTCAGTGCTGTGCCCCAACCAATGACAGTGACAGGAAGAGCAAGGACGAATTCTATAGCAGAATACAGACCATCATCCAGAGATACCCAGGAAGAGACATCACCATCTTAATGGGAGAATGCGATCCAAAAATTGGAAGTAGCAACAGAGGCTATGAGAGGATAATGGGGCAGCATGGTCCAAGAGAGAGGAACGAAAATGGAGAGCGATTCACAGACCAATGCATGAAAAAAAAATGTGTTTGAGTGTCACAAAGGAATTTAGGAGATCCCCGAGCCAGAAGAAGAGCCGACGTAGCATCAGACCACCATCTCATTGGCAAAGTCCAACTGAAGTTGAGGAGCACTATTAAGAGATCCCAACAGCAGCAGAGGAATTCAAGATCACACTAAAGAACAAGTTCCAGGCCCTGCAAGAGCTAGAGGAAGGTGAAGGTAGAAACATAGATGGGATGCGGAAGGTGGTAAAGGAAGCAGTAATCACAACCTGCAATGTAGCACTGGGACCACAGAAAGATAACCACGAGCCGTGGATATCAGCAGAGTCAATTAAGAAGGTGGAGAAGAGGAAGGAAAAAAAGGCAGCCCGAAACAGAAGTTGTACAAGAGCAGAGAAAGTGAAGCCACAAATACAGGGAACATGAAGGGAACCCTAAAGACAGACAAGAGGAACTACACAGAAGCAGCGTTAGAAGCAGAAGAAGAAGCTGGGCACGGGAACCTGAAAGACCTGTACGGCATCACCGAAAAGCTGCTAGGAAAGACTGGTAGCGGACAAAGAGGGAAAGCCTAACTGGGGAGAAAGGACAGAAGAAAAGATGGATGGAACATTTCAAGGAAATGCTTAACAGAGCAGTCCTACAAGACCCACCGCACATTCAACAGGCAGACAGGGATCTGCCAATAGACCTCAGTGCAACAAGGAAAAGTCTCTGACAGGATCTTACTGGACAGGATGGGATTGATCCCCGGCTCAGAGACCAGCAGGCTGCCTTCCGCAAAGGCAGATCGCGTATAAACCAGATTGCGAGACTGAACATCATCCTGGAACAGTCACCAGAGTGGAACTCACCGCTATTCGTAATGTTCATCGACTACGAGAAGGCTTTCGAGAGCCTCTGGAAGCTTCTCAGACACTACGGAGTGCCAGAGCAATGAGCCAACATTATCAGAAACGCCTACGAGGGAATAGTTTCTGTGTACAAACCGTTCTTCCACCATTCTTGTTTCTGCTGGTTATGGACCGGGTAGCGAAGCAAGCAGCAGAAACGAAACGAAAAAATGGCTTACAGTGGACAATGTCCATCCATCGTGCTGGAAGGTGAAGCTCTGTAGGATGTTGAGGAGTTCAATTACCTCGATAGCGTTGTCAACAAGCAGGGTGGCACAGATGCAGATGTGAGAGTCAGGATGGGCGAGGCCAGAGTAGCATACCTCCAACTAAAAAAACATCTGGAGCCCAAAAGACCTGGTCATCACAACAAAGATCAAGATGTGAAATCAGTCCTACTCTACGGTGCAGAGACATGGTGGACAACAGTAAATACTACAAACAAAACCCAGTCCTTCGTCAATACCTGTCTGCGACAAATCCTACAGATCCACTGGCCTAACACCATCGGCGACAAAGGACTGTGGAAACGTACCAACCAAAAGCCAGCGAACGAAGAGATCCTCCAACAGCGGTGGAGACGGACAGGCTGTACTCTCTGCAAACCAGCCACGGACATCCCAAGACAGTCCCTCAAGTGGAAACCCCAAAGGGAAAAGAAAGAGAGGTTGACCACGAAACACCTGCCGCGGAGACTGGGAGGCAGATGCCAAGAAAACGGGCTGCCCCTGGGGACAGTTTGAGATGCGAGATGCTTGGGGAACTGTTGTTGGCGGCCTCAGCCCCAGAAGGGGTAGTAGGAGATGGGTAGATAGACAGGCAACAATTCATCCTCTCATTCACATATGATAAGATAAGATAATACTTTATTGATCCCCATAGGGGGAATTTGGGTGTTGCAGCAGCAACATTAGAGGGAAAAAAAACAAAACAAAACAAAAACAGTAAAGATAAATACACACATATGACAGTGCAAACACATATGGACATAAGTCACCATTCATTCCACACGTATACATACATTTTCACACACATACCCATACCTACATATATATATATATATACGCATATACACAGTATACACATACACATATATACATACACATTTACACATAGATAGCACAAAATAACATGAGCAGAAATAAATAGATTGAAGAACTAAAATTACCCATGGTAGTTATGGGCACCACACGTGCGAGCTTTCCTCACAAGCTTGTTGAGCCTGTTGACCTCACCAGTCCTGGCACCGCCCCACCAGCACACTATAGCGAAGAAGAGTGCGCTGGCTACCATAGACTGGTAGAAGGTCTTAAGGAGCACGCTGCAGACACCAAACAACCTCAGTCTCCTCAGGAAGAACATCCTTCTCTGAGCCTTCCTGTATAGGGCATCTGTGTCGTGTGTCCGGTCCGGTTTATTGTTAATATGGACCCCAAGGTACTTGTATGAGTCCACAATCTCCACCTCTTCACCCAACATGTCATATAGAGACACATTCACTCTCTCATTCACGCGTCATATGGACCTACAATCATATGTGACATGTAGAGACTTGCAACCGTTCGCTCTCTCATTCACACTTGATATATATGCGACCATTCACTCACTCACACAGACATGGAATCATTCACTCTCTCATTCACATGTTATATAGAGCACGTGACCGGGGTGCGTCGTATATCGAAAATACACATGCTATTTTTAAAACAATACTCAAACAGACAAGACGGGTTGAACGGGCGAAGGCTGGATGGGTGGAGTCCAAAGCATTGTGTGTGTGTGAGAGGAGGGTGTGTGTGAAGGGGGGTTTTACCTGAATGAGTCAGGCCATTTGCTTTCTATTTAAGTGGAAGCGTCTTGCTTGCGAGCAACAACACTCTTGCCCCAGGAAACGCCGCCGCCGTCTTCTCTTCACAGTCGTTGCCTGTCAATCCGCCCTCAGGTGAGTGCGGCGATTATTAATCTCGGGTTCCAGGTGTTTTTTCTTTCCAGCTTCCTCCGCGCGACGACAACATTAACGCTAAACCCCAACCTTGTGTTTCTCCTGAGCAGCCATGTCTCTGGACAAGATCATCATGTCCATCGTGGACGTGTTCACCGAGTACGCCTCCGAGGACGGCGAGAAGAAGTCCCTGAACAAGGCGGAGCTCCGGAAGATTCTGAAGAATGAAATAACCAGCCCTGAGCTGCTGGTGAGACACGCACACACAGATGCAATCCAAGACCTCCCGTCCATTGAGAGAATCCGCGCCACCGAGCTAACGGCGAGCCCTTTTACATCCACAGGGGAAAATCAGCGTCGACGACATCGACGACGCCATGGCGGTGCTGGACAAGGACGACGACGGCGAGATCACCTTCGGGGAGTTTTACAAGTGTTTGGGGAAGATGGCCAGGAAGTACTACCAGAGCAAGACGGGAGGCGGAAAGGGTGGCAAGAAGGGCAGGGGCAGGAAGAAGAAGGGCGGCGACGACGAAGAGGACGCCGCTTGAAGACGATTTTTAGAGGAATGATCCGCCGTGGTCGGCGAAGTGTTCCAGGTCCAGACTGTGATTCTCTGTAATCTAGCTTTTGATTTAGTGTCACTCACTTCTGGATGACAATGAATAAAAACAAAACATCTGGTTCTGGATGGCTCTGGTCTACATCTTCCCTGATGTTATTAATAGGCGGTTGCGGGGAAACCTGTTCCACTCCTCGAGGTAGACTACTTCGAATCGGACCGAATCGGGGCGCTTCTGACTTCACACCCGGATATACCAACATACGTCATTCATAATGGTATAATGACGCGTTTCGGTTGTGTACGTGACACGTACACTCCAAACCAGGTACCCCCCCGCCCCCCCCCCCATCCCCCCGGCTACTTATTCCTGGCCATTTTGGAGGGTAAAAAAAAAAAGCGAGAAATGTTAGCTTGTTAGCCACAAGCTAAAAGCAACGCAGCTGACTGACAGGTTAGGGGATGTGGGGGGGTCAAGGAAGTACTTCCTATTGCCATATTGCATGAAACATATCGACATATATGTAATTGGAATGTACCATCTCTGATCATTATCCCATTATCCCCCTAAATATATATATATATATATATATATATATAATAATATTCACACACATGTTGAGGCCAACACACACATTTGCACACACACACTCAGATCTGTATCTTGCTTTGAGCTTTTCTCCGCCTCCGATGACGTGTTAAACAACAATACCCTGCTTTCCATGTCTGTCGGCGGTTAACTTTGGTCCGCTGGGTGCGACCGCCATTTGAATTATAAATTATCAAGGATTATTTCCGATTTTGGGTCCCTGGAGCGAATGGCTCATTACAAATGGCGTGAGATCAGTTGACAAATATTAATTTTGATTTTATGTTTTCATTAAAAGTTTATTGTTCCTGTTTTCCTGTTTACAGGTGAGGCAGAGGCCGCCTCCGCCTCCCCTGAGCGCACGCCACTGCCCGATATGACACCGTTGTTTAAAAACCTGTATGACAGTTTCACAAAAGCGTTAACTAAAACTGAGAGGAGATTATTTTATCCCACCTGAGGGGCTTTGGGTGTAAGATATCAGAAAAATGTAACTTTCCAAGAGACACCATTGGGAGGTGTGTTAGGGGAGTTTAAAACCAATAGAACAGCTCCAAACCTGAATCCCAAAACGTCATCAGGAGCCCTTGGCAACTTCGTCGGGACAACTAAAACCCCTTGCAGACAGAGAAGTTCTCGATGCACGAATTCAGTTCCAGGAACTATCCTCCTCCTGGGTAACATTTTAGTTTTGCATTCCCATGGGAACCACGGTTAGGGACCACCAAGACGCAAGTGCAAACTCTAAAACAACCCCCCGGGAAGAAGAGGACGACACGGACAACACAGAGAGTGAAGGAGTTGCTGCAGTATTCTTGTTCTGCAAGGCAGGAATAATAACCATGGACCATCAAATAAAATAAAAGATAAAATAATGGATATTTTATTTATCCCTTGTGGGGAAATTCGTTCTCTGGATTTAACCCATCATGGCTGAACCATGAGCAGTTGGCTGCCGTTTGCCAGCGCCAGGGGAGCAGTTAGGGGTTCAGTGTCTTGCTCAACAACACTTCGACACACTAGGAGGAGCAGGGAATCAAACCAGGGATGTTCGGGTCCAAAGACGATCACTCTACCTCCTGTGCTACGCTGCCCCCTGCGCGAACTAGCGCCAAATGCGCTAACTCCATACTTCTCTTGGCTAAAATGTTGATATTCCTCTGCGAGCCCTGGATACCCCTCTTTAGCGCAGCAGGCCAGAAGTGCTTGGACCTCTTCATCGGTCCCTTTCTCACTGTCTCACTGTCCATTTTGGCGCAAGGAAACAGCTCCCCAAATGACCGCAGGAGTTTTTAAAAGTGGCGCTCTGTGGTCTGTAAGAAGTATCTGGTAAAGGGCGTGCCTTTTGAGATCTACTAATCACCTAAGTTACATGAGTACCTATGGAACCGCAAAAAGACACTGCCAAACTGGTTCTAGGAACTGAGGTCCATGGTCTTACTGCAACCAGGAAATAGTTCCTGAAAAGGTTCTAGGTACCAGAGAAAGTTCATACAGCACGAAATGGGCTCAAGGACTGTAGCGCAGAGCAACCTTAGGGACTCCAGGGACCCTCCTGCATGTTTTGTACTGTGGAGACGGGTTAACCCAAAGCGAAGTTTAGCATACATGGCTGAAGCAAACGATTACGGAGTTCCCATAGGCTTATTTGTACTTCAACTTCACTTAGGCCATTAAAAAAACTTCTAGAAAGGTGGTGTGCGGTCAGGGGAGGCAGGTAAGGTCTCTGCCTCACCTTTCATCAAGAACAATAGACAATTAATGACAATAAATAAATAAAAAAAATGAAAATTAATATTTGTTCACTGATCTGTGCAATGGATGCCATTCATAACCAACCCTTCACTCACTCATTTACATCATACAGACAAAAAGACTTATTTAGATAACGTGATCAAACCAAGGATCCAAAATTGTGAATACGCAGGTCGGTCACAATTCAAAGGACGCGCTCGAGGGTGCAAAGTGATCCGCGGGCAAACATGTAAAGCCGGTTATTGTTGTCCGACACCTCATCGGAGGCAGGAAAAAGCTCAAAGCAAGATACCTATCTGTTGTATCTGTGTGTGTCAGCCTCAACATTTCTATTCTACACACATATACATACACACACACAGGGGGATAATGATCAGACATGGTACATTCCAATAACAAATAGCGGAATCCTGACTTACGAGTTTAATTTGTGACTCAATTTTCTCGTATATCACATTAATTTTCCTCCCCGAAATGAATTAAAAATGCCATTAATCTGTTCCCCAAAACCCGCAATTTAATTTTTCGAAATAACAAATAGTGCATGAAAAAATAATAATACTTAATAAGAGAGAGAATGTAAAGAAATTAACTGTTTTTTTAAAGTCTATTCATCTTGAAGATGGGATGGAGATGTTGTTGGTGGACGAGGTGTTGGGGGGAGTTTTTTATTTGGCGTTCTATCACTTAACTTAATCGCGACACACTTCATGCTTCAATGCGTTGCTAAATGTAACTGGCCCACTTTGCTTCAATTTACAGCAAAACTTGTCTAACTCAGCGATGGAGTGACTGACGCTCTTTTTAAAATGATCAAACCGTCCCCGACCGTCTCTGAGTGACACTTCTAACGCCCCGCCCATTGATGCTCCCGCCGACAGTTGTACCAGAACCCCAGAAATGTCCCGCACCTTCTCACAGATGAAGCTCTCCGTCACCGCATTTCACCAACAACTTTTCCGTTTCTTCACGGACAGGTCGAAAACACGCACACCTCCCTCGTGTTTTTTTTCTGATTTTTGCTAAGCTAGCTAGCGGTGGGCGGCACGCCCTGTTGTTTTTAAACGGCACTTCATGAACGGCAGCGTTGGCGTCACACGCCAATCCTGCTTGCTCAGATCTCGGCTTGCATCTAAGACTAAAAAGGAAAATATAGGAAATTCGACTGAGCGCCGGCTCGTATCTCAAAAAATCTCGTAAGTCGGGGCAATCTTAAGTTAAGGATCCACTATAGCTACGGTTTGTTGTCGCCATTGACCCCAGCGCCCAATCCCCCACTCTGCCTGGTCAATCAGCTGCATTGATTTTAGCTCGTGGCTAACAAGCTGACGTTTCTTACACATTTTTGTTATTCATCCGCTAAGACGAGCGGGAATAATTCCTGTCCGAGGAGCGCATGTCTCACGTGCACCTCTGCGGGACTCGCCGTGAAGTCGGAAGCAAGACCGCGGGTCCTGTCGTGTGACTACTTGGTAGGGTCCGACGCGAAATAGTTTTCCTTGCGGTGTGGAGCGGCTTCCGCAGAGCAAATCCTGGCCGACCCCTGAGGAAGGGGCCCTGAGCGATGGCCTGTCAATCACAGGTAAGAGGTAGACAAGAGTCATCCGGAGCCAGACGTTTTGTTTTATTCATTGGCATCCAGAAATGAGCGACACTTCATCAAAAGCTAGATTACAGAGAATCACAGTCTGGACACGGAATGCCCGACTACGCGAGATCAGTCCTCCAAAAATCGCCTTCACTCGTCGTCGTCGTCGTCGTCGCCACCCTTCTTCCTCCTGCCCTTGCCCTTCTTGCCACCTTTTCCGCCGCCCGTCTTGCTGTTGTAGTACTTCCTGGCCATCCTCCCCAAGCACTTGTAGAACTCCTTGAAGGTGATCTCGCCATCGTCGTCCTTGTCCATTGCCGCCATGGCCTCGTCGAT
Source organism: Fistularia tabacaria (assembly GCA_901007705.1). Taxonomy (NCBI): domain Eukaryota; kingdom Metazoa; phylum Chordata; class Actinopteri; order Syngnathiformes; family Fistulariidae; genus Fistularia; species Fistularia tabacaria. The sequence continues at coordinate 69,935 of CAAKHD010008884.1, read as the reverse complement.
GTCGTCGCCATTGATTTTCCCCTGCGGATGTAAAAGTGCTCACCGTTAGCTGGACGGCGCGGAGCCTCTCAATGGACGGCTAAAGGTCTCAGATTACATTTGTGTGTGTTTGTGGAGTCTCTCACCAGCAGCTCAGGGCTGGTTATTTCATGTTGCAAGATCTTCTTGAGCTCAGCCTTGTTCAGGGACTTCTTCTCGCCGCCCTCGGAGGCGTACTCAGTGAACACGTCCACGATGGACACGATGATCTTGTCCAGAGACATGGCTGCTCAGGAGAAACACAAAGTTGGGGTTCGTGTTAATGTTGTTGGAAGCTGGAGAGGGAAAAAAAACAAACGACGAACCGTCGCACTGACCTGAGGGCGGTTGGACGTTTCACAGGCTGGAGCGAGAAGACGGCGGCGGCGATCCCTGGGAGTTATGGCAGCAGCAAGTGCGAAGCCTCCTCTTAAACAGGGAGCGAATCATGTGACTCACGCAGGTAAGCCCCCCCCCCCCTCGCCCACACACACGCCTCCTCACACACACACACGCAATGTCGTACTCCACTCACACAGCCTTCGCCAATTTTACCGGTCTTACGTGTTCGAGTTTTATTGTGTATTTTATTGTTTTATTTTGTACGTTTTGAAAGCTACAATATCAGAGATAGGATTTTTATGGTGGCATGGGCGGCGTCCAAGCATCGTTGGGATTCCTCCTATGCCCCGGGGGTCCGTTCGGTGCTGTTTTTCTGGTCTGTCTAGCTTTTTCCGCGTGCCCAACTCACGCGTAAAGCGCGCCGTCAGGTAAAGTCTTGGGACATTCACAAATATTTCAGAGGCTTGTGAACTTCCGTGGTATGATTGTTATTTTTCTCTGCAGATTCATCGATAATAAACATTCCCCCCGAGGGATGAAAATCAACGGGAGTCCCCGTTTGTTGTCTGCATTTTTTTCTAAATGAAAAAAAAAAAAAGAGGCAGAATCCCTCATTGCTATTCGTTAGCAAACAGAAACCCTCGTGTGGGGAGGGTGACGACATGATGGAGGCTGCAACGCTGGTATGGTATCGGCTGACAAGCACGGTTATCTATCGAGGTACTTGTCTGTGTTGGTTGACAAGAGCAAGACACTGAACGGGTAACTGCTCCCCTGGCGCTGCTCCTCAGAGGAGACGTGTACCGGTCACCATCCGGGGTGAGGAGGTCCAGATTGTGGACCCCTACAAGTACCTTGGGGGTTCACATTAACAACAAACTGGACTGGTCGCGTAACACAGATGCCCTCTACAGGAGTGGTCAGAGAAGGATGTTCTTCCTGAGGAGACTGAGGTGGTTTGGTGTTTGCAGTGGCCTCCTCAAGACCTTCTACCAGTCTATGGTTGCCAGCGTGCTCTTCTTTGCTATAGTGTGCTGGCGGGGCGGTGCCAGGACCGGCGGATGTCAATAGGCTCAACAAGCTGGTGAAGAAAGCTTGCTCAGTGATGGGACTGAACTTGGACAATCTTGAATCGGGGGCAGCGGGGAGGGTGAAGGACAAACTGGGAGCTATCTTGGAGCTGATGGGCAGCTCATTCAGCCAGCGGCTCATCCCGCCCTGGTGCAGAACTCAACGCTTCAGACGCTCCTTTGTGCCCACGGCCGTTAGACTGCACAACAGCAGTCTGAACAGCACACAACCACGACCTCACCACCTCACCCATTCACACATACCATGTCCTCACCTACTTCTATCCTTGTTGTCATTCTGTCACCTACTTCTATCGTTTTCATTCTGTTGTCTATTTTTATCCTTGTTGTTGTCAGTCATTTATTTTTATCCTTGTCTTCATATCATAATATATGATATATATATTCATATTAATTGTTATTGTTGCGCTGCTGTGACGAATGAATGTCCCCTATGGGGGATCAATAAAGTATTAAATTATCCTATTTTATCCTTAGCTGCCTTCTGTTCATGGTTCATCCATCATGGGTTAAAGGCAGTGGTCAAATTTCACTGATGCTGTGCTCTATGTAGAACTGAATTTCAGATTAAAAGGTATTTCTTCTTGTCTGCCTCTGTGTGATAAGTGAATGGTTGCATGTATGCAAATATGAAATGTGAATGAGAGTGTGAATAGTAAATCTATGTGATGTGCGAATGAGAGGGTGAATGTTTGTATGTCTCTGACTTATGAATGAGAAGATGAATGGGTGGATTTCTGTCTGATGGGACTAAATAGTTGCATGCTATTACTGGACGATGCTTTGACTGCCGTAAAAACAAGTTCTCCACGGCGCCTCCTGAACATTCGATGTTGATTTTCTAGTCTTTCTAGTTTGTGGTCTGTTGAAATTGGACCCGAAACAAAGCTGGACGGCGACTGGCAACGTAAACAAAAACAGCAAATACAAAACACAAGACAAAACATGAATGTGCAAGTGACGGGATTTGGATACAATGCATCAGGTGACACGACACAAACCCGACTGTTGCAACAGCAAGACGATGTTCACAAACGGTATGCTTGTTGAATGCATAGCTGGCCTGTTATACGTGACATGAATTTGGACCTACGTGTTTTTCCAGTCTGTTCTACTTGGCATTCATTTGAATGGCCCTTCTCCAAAAGATGTGTGAAGATGGAAAAAAAAAAAAACTCAAGAAGGTGCCGGACGAAACACCCCTGTCTGTATCCACAGAGTGAATCCGTCTGCCTCAATTGGAAATCGCCTCTTTATGTTGTGTGAATGAGAGAGGGGTTGGTTGCGGTGTGTTCGTCTTCTGGAGCAGGATGAGCCTCCAAGGCAGGGCTGACGGTATGCTGGGGAATGATCATGAGTGTGCAAACAGAGTGCGAGGATCTGGGCGAGGCGGGCTACGGAGCAAACAGAAAAACAACAAATGCATGTTTACAGGACGCAAAGAAGGTAATTGAGCTAATTCAGAGTTTTACAGGGTGCTTGGCTATCATTCTCTGAACAATGACTAGTGAGAGGACCACATTTTGTTTTCATGGCAACTGTCCATGGGCCTGGTAGCAAGTCATCAAGTCCCCTTGAAGCTTTGTTTGAGTTTGACAATGCCCCTTCCCCACAGAGGGAGTGTCCTTAGCAATTCATAGAGCCCTTTAAGGGGAACAAAGCTGATTCTTGGTGCATTTCGGCAGCATAGGAACAAGGGACCATGGACCTCAGCCCCTGGAACCATTTTAGCTTCTACTCCAGTCCTTCTAACCAGTCTTTTTATACCTCTGTGGGAACTCATGCGATATAGATGCTTGGTGTCTGGTGGAACGCCTCGTCCATTACCTGATACTTCTTGCGGACTGCGGAGTCCACTACATTGGGCACTAGTCAGCTTTTTTTCCTCGCAACAAAATGGACAGAACAAGCGAGAAAGGGACTGACAGAGGTCCAAGCTCTTGTGGCCTGTTACGCCAAAGAGGGGTTTCCAGGGCTCACGGAGGAACATCAACATTTGGCCCAGACAAGTACGGAGCTAGCCAACATCAGGGTTCTTCACACGGCAAACCAACTCAGGGAGAAGATAGAAAAACTTCTTGTTTTTGAGTATGGCGCTTAAGAGGAACATGCCAAAGACATTTGCGTGACACTACCATCCTCCCAACCGTGAGCCCTCACCGCCTATGCAAATGCAAATCTAAAAGGTTCCCCTTGAGACAGGGAGTCAGCGCCATCTTGGTGGTCTGAGTAAAGATCACTAGCCGGGCTGTGGGGCCGCATCAAAAAAGGAGGTAAGCTGAGGGTCTGAGAAGGGTGAACGCTGGTACCGACAGAAAAGGAGTCAGAATGTCTGATAGAAGCGAGCATCAGTGGTGGACCGAGGAGCAATCGACGGAGGTGGCCTGGCCTGATGAAGGACGTTTTCTTGATCATCATTAAGAAGGCCTTACTTGGGGAATACATGGCACGAGAGTGCATGAAGACGAGTTGGTGCTCCCTGAAGTCAGCAACCTCTTTTAGTAGGTTGTCTTCCTGTCACATGGTATCTTAATCAAGCATCAGTGACCCTTGCAGGACGGTGGAGCACGAAGGGCGCCATCTCAGAGCCGTGGTACAAGATATCACCTTCTAGTGATTGAGTGGAGTCCAGGTCTCAAAAGGGTCAGGATGGTTTTGATGGCTAATGGGGTGGAGGCTAAGCAACATTGGGCAGATATGATCAGCGGTATGAGCTGGACATAATGGAGAATATCTTGCAAGATGTACAGATCAAATATGAGAGGTTATCTGAATCATTGTGCACAGTATTTTGGAAAGGAGCAAGAGAGTACTCAAAAATGATCCACTTTCAGACACAAAGGTTCTAATAAAAGCAGTTCTAACAACTCTCCAGCTTGAATTCTGTTCCAGGATCTGTTGTCATTGGGAACCTTTCAGTTTTGCATTGGCAGAGGCAATAAGAGGCCACGGTAGGGACTGGCTGCGACATGTACCTTAAGCACCATACCAGTGCCAAAATCGAACCATTGTGAAGAGGACGACGACACGGACAATATGGAGAGCGAAGAAAGGGGGCGCGGCATTTTCTCCTCTCTCCTGCTTTGACATGTGAAAAACCCTGCGGCTAGATAACTCTGTACTTTTTTGGGCCAAAATGTTGATGTTCCTTGGTAGCAGCCAAGAAGAGCTCGGACCACTTTGTTTGTCCCTTTCTGGCCGGTTCTGTCCATTTTGTCCCAACAAAACAGCTGACCAGTGACAACGGCAGTTTTTGAAAATGGTGCTCTACAGTACAAGAAGTATCTAGTATGGGGTGCGGCTTACCAGCTCCACCAAGCACCTACGTCAGATGAGTTCCTATGGAACTGTAAAAGGTCCTTCCTCGAGGCGAGGTTCTAAAATGGTTCTAGGGACTGAGGTCCATGCATCACCTCTTCCTATGCTGTCCAAATGCATGGAGAAAAACGGCGCAGTTCCCGAAAAGGTGATCGGTACCGCAAAAAGTTTGGGTAGGAAAATAAGTATGCTGAAGATGATCAGCTAGTTTGAAAGTAACTTGCTTTTCGAAAAACCTGACAGTGAAAAAAGAAGCGCCAGAAAGGGTTCGTGGGAAAATAAACAAGGGGGTGTTTCATTATCGACTTTTTTTTTTTCCCCACCTGTGTTTTCCATGTGGGAGGGGAAAAAACAACGCCCGACAACCGTAACCACAGCGTGTTGCTTCTCGTAGCCTCGAGCATATTGTGTGTGTGTTTTGTTCTCGTTTGATATTTTTTTTCATTGTAAAGCACGGCTGTCCCTCCATTCCCAATGCCATTTAAAGTCCTTCGCCTCTTTGGAAACAACGTAATTATAGGTAGAAGTCAGAGGGAACGAAAAATCTTGACGAGGTATTTGAACGGAAAAAAAGAACTTGATGTGTTTCCGCGTGGCCTGGAGTTAAACTACGTGAATGCATGTTGGATTATTTACATTACAACTTCCCCCCCCCCAAGGCTTTTCTTTCTACTTTTTCAAATTGTGTTTTAAATTCTTGTCGGTCAACATTTCTGTCGGCGCTTGGCTGAAGCTCGAGGTGCTGTTCGCGCCGCCGCTCAGACAAGTTTCATCGACTCGCTTGTGCTTCCAGGTGGGCAGGAGATACCCAACGGGAGGATTTCAAGGATTGCTGGGGAAAAAGAGGAAAAAAATAAAATAAAAAAGGGGATTAAAAAAAAAAAATCATGAGCAGAGAACGTAGTTTGTTGCCCTGAAGGTATCTTTGAGTAGAAATGACACATGCAACATACTATCTTTTCATTGATGTGAAAATTGATATCATTTTAAGAGTTTAAGTTATCGGCTAATAATAATTTTATTTGAAATGTACGTCACGTCCCTTCTAGTCACGTCCCGATACAGCAGAGAAGCAGAGTTGCCAGATTTATGCGATAATTATGGTAATAATTATTATTCGATAGTTTTAGGGCTCATGTGACAAGCATTTTTGTGCACCCAAATAAATTAAAAAAAAAACAAAACGGTTCTGATTAAGACAATCAAGTTTTGCTAACCCTTTTGTTGGAGACAAGTTTACACCTTTTTGCATTGACGTGCTTTCAGTTCTCATTAGAGTTCTCAAAAATCACACCGAGGAAAATGAACACAAGGAAAAGGTCAAGTCTCTGGCTCCAAATCAGACCTCCACTGCCCAGCGTTTGCAACAAATGAATGAAACAGCAAATACTGGAGAGGCGATCCAAACAGGCGAAATGATGCAAGCTCAACATATTGCCGTGTTGATCAATTTATCATCTGTTAGAAGTCGGAAAAGACATTTTCCAAAGACCTGTCCAGCTCGCCTTTGGTTCTAGGAACTAGCGTCCTCCAGGGGAACTTCGTAGTTTTGCATTTAGCAGCTCACAAGAGCTCGGACCTTTCCGTCGGCCCATTTCTCGCTGGTTCCGTCCACTTTGTTGCAAGAAAACAGCTGATCAGTGACTGATCGGTGGCTTTTAAAAATGGTGCGCCGCAGGCAACAAGAAGTATCTGCTAATGGGCGTGGCATATGAGTTTCTACCAATCACTTACGTACCGACTTCCTATTGAACCGTAAAAAGACTGAGTAGGAGCTTAAAGTGTTCTAGGAAGAGGTCCATGTTCCCTGGCTCCTATGTAGTCCGAATGCACCAAGAGTCGGGTTCGTTCCCTTAAAGGTTCTACGACGACTCACGAAAAAAGCCGATGGATGCACAAAATTCACATCTAGCATAGCTCGCCCTTAGTTATGCTGCCGTAGGCTTACCATCCCATGACGCACTTCTCTCATTTCCCCTCCCCACTCCTCCTATACTGTCTGCACTCATGTCCCTTCATCAATGCATGATAGCATATTCATGTCGTCTCCCGACTACCTGTGCTCTTTCATTGGGCGGGTTTGAAGGGGGCGTGACTTGATCTGCCGCAGCTTCTCGCCAGGCGTCCACCTTTGCTATCTCTTCTATGAATATCAAAGCTATTATTGTATCTTCTCAGCTATTAGCATGTAACTGCTAGCGCTAATGTATGAGGTAATTTGCGCCTGTCCCTCCCTCCACCCTCATGTCCCCTCTCTGTCAATCACACTCTTGCTTTCCAGCTCTCTGTTCTCTTACCCCCACTGGTCAGGGCAAAAGGCCGCCCGCATTCAAAATTAGATCATTTTAAAGCAACCGCACGATACCTCACTTCCCATCTTGCAACACTGCTCGGAGACGTCAACATGCTCTGAATGAAGCCACCGCCAAGCATTGCAGAGGCAACGCTGTATATTTTGATGCTGAAGATGTTAAAGATCAGAATCACAGCAATGTTTGTTCAAAATATGATTTAATAAGATATTTACAAGGAGATTTTGTTACGACCACATACATTACACAGGACATTCCAGGTCCCCTGCAGTTTGAGCAAACAGGTCAGTGGAGGGCGTGCACAACAAGGGGCTGCACTACATCCTCCAACACCGAGACTGCCGTGGGACTTATGCAATGATCGCATCTGTGGAACTCAGCTCCAGGTCCAACGCCATCATCCTCTGCACATTGAAATTCTGACTTTGCTGTCCGCAGTGCCTTTGGATTTGTATTTATAATAAATATAGTGTTAACATCGCTATAAATATGAACAGTGTTGGCAGTGCAGAGGTAAAACATTGAGTGCAGCTTGGTGTGCAACTCACAAGGAGGAGTGCAGCTTAAATGGCAGTATTTACATTTGAAGATGAGCGCAGCACTGACTGCTCTGCATGGAAAATGTAGAAAAAGAAGACTGAGTGTCTGTCAACTGTTTAGGAGTCTTATGGCGGTCGGGTAGAACGAGTTCTTCAGTCGTGTCGTTCTACATTCCACGCTCCTGTACCTTCAGCCAGAGGATAGGCCAAACGTCCTCGGCCCGCTCAAGAAGTACAGCTGTGGTTGAGCACCCGACCGTCTGCGTGGCGTTGAGGTATTTGAAGCCGCTCACCCTCTCAACCTCAAGACCTCGGAGGACCAGTGACTGATGAGGGCTCCTCTCCTTCCGAATGTCCACTGTCATCACCTTGTTGTCCTTAAACCACGACACCAGACTGGCCACCTCCATCCTATAGGCCGTTTCGTCTCTGCCAGAGATGCGTCCTATCACCGCGGTGTCGTCTGCGAACTTCAGAATGATGATCAGCATCTTTGAATATGAATTTCCACGGCAGTTACGCTGCAACGTACAATTACGTTTTTCATAATCTGAAAACCCTTAACACCCACAATTATGTCTCACAGCCACGCTACCGGCAACATCGCTAAGTTTGCTGATGACACCGGGCAGGAGGTTCAACGAGGTTCAGGTACATCCGTGAGGTTCCTGGACGGCCGCATTCAAAGGACCTTTCCGGGTCAACCAACATCACAGCTGTGCTGAAGAAGGCCCACCTTCAACTGCACTGCCTAAGGACCCGAAGGAAAATAGACTCGACCGGAAGCTTCAGTGGTCCTTTTTCCGCACAACTATTGAGAGTGTGCTCTCGCACTGCATCGCAGTGTGGTTAGTGAGGAGTTTAAACAAGTAGGCTCTGTAGAGAGGGATGAATTGGGCATGAAAAATCATCAGCTGCTACCTACCCGAGCGTGAAGATATCACCACCTCCCACTGCCTTGGACAAGCTAATGCTATCTTGTTGGACTCCTCTCACCCAGCCCACCACCTGTTCGACCTGCTTCCCTCTGGAGGGCGGCGCTGGCAGATCAAACCCGTGCAACCAGTTTGTCAAACTGTTTCTTCCCCTGGGCCGTAAGAACACTGCACACAGGAATTACAACAAGACTATGCAACACCATACACGAGCAATAATTCCACTATTATCACATCTGTTGAATTACACAATCTCCACGCATGCGGCAATTCTGCCACACCTACATGAAATCCTCCAGCACAACAAGTGTGACCTGGACAACATTTCACCTTGCCTTAATTCTGTCCATATGATTGACAATGTGCTGTCTATACAAAACAGTGCAAGTTGCGAACGCTGTTTTTCCCGTTGTCATTGTGTGTGAGATCAGTATTTTTTTTATCTTTATCTTATGAGTGTATTCAAGTGTATTGTTTGATGATACTCCTAAGACTGTATTATGTAGATTAAACAAACTGCATATCATATGGATTACCGCTGATTGCGGCAAATGTTAGCATAAGCATATGCATACATTTTTCCATAGACGTTAGCCGGGAGCTAATGCATCTTTTGTATAGCGCTGGGGTCGTCAACCCACCGCTCTTTGATTCCTCTGATGCGGCTCAGCTTTTGAAAATAGAGTATTTAATTAAAATATATTTTATTGTATTTCATTCATTTTCAAAATGTAATTCTATGAAGATTATGGAGATCTCGTAACATCTAAAAAAAACGTATTCAAATGTTTTTATCGCTCTTAATACACGTCACAATCTCCAATGCGATTTCTTGAACTTTTCAACCCCAGGTAGGCCAACTATTGAGAATTCAAAGAAAAGAAAAGTGTCTGAAGAAAACAGGATGTTCAATGCTACGTGGGCAGATTCATTTGCGTTCACTGCTGACGAGACTGGTTTACCAGTGTGCTTAATATATAATGAGAAACTAGCTAATGACAAAAGGTCAAATGTCGCAAGACATTTCCAGAATAAACACGCAGCCTTTGCTCAAAAATATCTGGATGGAGATGAGAGGGGAAAAAAAAGCTGTTTCGGAACTGACGCGGAAGGCTGATCTGAGCAAAAATCACTTCAAGTAGTGGATGAAGTCAGCAAATTTAAGTACATATGCTAGTTTTGTTGCCGCTCAGGAAATAGTCAGGCGAGGGAAGCCATTCACAGATGGAGAATGTATAAAAGAATCTTTCATTAAGATTTCAGAACATGTATTCATGGACTAAAAGGCCAAACACTGGGGGAGGACGTCTGTGAGGCTGTCTTGGATTGTTCAAGAGCCGGAGGAATAAACACCACCCATCTGGTGTCAAGGAGTACAGACGGGGCACCGAGTATGACGGGAGCGCACAAGGGCTTTTTGGCTTTACTGCAGAAGTCATCCATCCGTCCATCTCCTTCCGCTTATCCGTGGTCGGGTCGCGAGGGCCCAGACCTCCCTTCCCAGGCCAGCCTCGAGACATAGTCCCTTCCAGCGTGTCCTGGGTCTTCCCCGTGGCCTCCTCCCAGATGGACATGCCCGGAATACCTCCCCCGGGAGGTGTCCTTACCAGATGCCCGAGCCACCTAATCGGACTCCTCTCTATGCGGACGAGCAGCGGCTCTACTCCGAGTTCCTCTCGGCTGGCTGAAATTCTCACCTTATCTCTAAGGGAGAGTCCGGCCACCCTGCGGAGGATACTCATTTCGGCCGCTTGTATCTGCGATCTCGTTCTTTCGGTCACTACCCACAGCTCGTGACCGTAGGTGAGGGTAGGAACGTAGACTGACTGGTAAAATTGAGAGCTTCGCCTTCCGGCTCAGCTCCCTCTTCACCTCTTTACTGCGGAAGTCGCTGAACAGAAAGTTGCTGACTTTTCCGAGGCACCGTGTGCTCAAACATTGCCTCAGAAGCAACACAGAAGTAATGAATGTTGTCATTCAGATTGTCAGTAAGATAATGGCGAAAGGTTTAAATCACAGTCAGTTCCATTTGTTACTGGACGAGCTGGAAAGTACGCATTCTGATCTCTGGGCAGCAAAGGGCTCACATTTCCTGAGCTGGAACAGCCAGAGTGGCTAGAAGAGCTACACTTTTTGGTAGACATGACAACGCATCTGACCACGCTGAACACAGCTCTTCAGGGTAAAGGACGCACAGCCGTGCACATGCGTGAGGAGGTTTTGGCATTCGAGCGCAAGTTGACAGTGCTTGCCAGAGTTTTACAGAAAGGTACACTGTCACACTTCCCTAGTTTAAGAGAGTTCAAAGAAGCTCACATGATGAATTTGGAGTATTTACATTCTGCAGTCATCACGATGCAAACATCGTTTTGGGAAACGAGGGGGGAAAAAAACAAAAAACAACACACATTATCCTTCCCTGTCACTCCCCTAAGCCTCGATCCATCCCTGTTGAATAGGACAGCATTTCCAGGTGTGATTCAACCTGATCTTGAGACAGAACTGTCTGACATAGCCGACAAAGACATGCGTTTGTCCAAGTGACAGTGGACCTTGGAGATGTTTCATGTCAGAAGGCCGGTCTTGCTCAGAATTACAAATGGTGTGATATTGAAAACATCCCCAAACCAGACAAACTTGTGTTCGAAACTTGGAATGCTATCCCAGGCATCTATGTGAACATGAGAACGTATGCACTTGGGAGTCCTGTTGATCTTTGGATCCACATATGTATGTGAGCAGGTGTTCTCCAAAATGAAATTCATTAAAAACAAACATCGCACACGCCTCACAGAGGACAGCTTACAATCCTGTGTGAAGATGAAGGTGACGGCACACAACCCCGATGTACAGACGCTGTGCGCTGAGGCTCAGGAGCAGAAATCACATTGACCAAGTAAGTATGATAAACATTTTAATTGCCTATTATTTTGCATATATTCATATTTTTTCCATTGTTCAGTGAAATAGACATTTTATTATTCAGGTTGGGAGCTGGGGCGGCACAGTGGTTAGTGCTGTAGCCTCACAGCACGACCCTGGTTCAATTCCAACAGGGAACCTGTCTGTGTGGAGTTTGCATGTTCTCCCTGTGTCTGCGTGGGTTTCCTACGGTTTCCTCCCACAGTCTAAAAACATGCAGCAGGTTAATTGGAAAAAATTGGGAAAATTTACCCCAAATGAGTGAGTGAGTGAGTGAATGTTGTTTGTCGATACATGTGGCCCTGCGATTGACTGGCGACCAGTCCAGGGTGAACCCCGCCTCTTGCCCGATGACAGCTGGGATAGGCTCCAGCAAACCCCGCGACCCTGAGAGCAGGATAAGCGGCAGAAGATGGATGGATGGATGAAGGTTGACAGCTGACTGCACAGTGCCAGTAACAGGATGACGGAACGCAGAGAGAGGACGGCATTTTTGGTTTGCTGCCAGTGGAGAATTTAAGTTCTGCGTCGCCCCACCCCCCCAACGCCGTTACAACAAGGACTCAAATAATCGACATTGAGCATTTTACTTAACCTTCAACCCCAAACCTTTATTTTTGGAGTTAAAAATGTTTTGTTGCATGCAGAAATGTTTCATTTTCTCTGCAGTTATTTCATAAATGTAACACATTATAGTTTGCTTTTAATGCATAGCACAAAGGCAAAAAAAAAAACCCCGTTATATGCAGTGTTATTTCATTTAAATTTTAAAAGGGTTTTGTGGCTCCCAGTGTTTTCTCTACTGTGTGAAATGGGTCCAAATGGTTCTGAGTGGTAAAGGCTGCCGACCCCCTGGTACCCTGGCATAGCGGTATTTTACGACCGTAAAACCAATATGTAAATTTTGCTTTGCCCAATTTGACAGTGTTTCCTCAGTAAAGACTTGAAGTGGATCCTCTGAGTCAGAGCTTTCAGACCACTGGCATATTTTGACTTTAAGTTAATTTTATTCAACCAACAAGTTTTTCGGTATTGGAAGTGACACAGGCTTCTCCAAAAAGATAAGCTAATGAACAAGAGGCATGATTGCTGGAAAAAGAAATGACCACTTCTATTTCCAATTTGAAATAAAAAGTGGCAAGTCCAGAATCATTCCTCCAAATTGTATGAGTAACATACACCTGCAGTGGCCAGGCCAATAGTGAGAGAGGTGAAAAATAATTCAAGGATTAACCACCAAAGCCCTCCTGGAGAATCTGGGCACCGCCGGTGGCAACGTCTCAAGGCAGACAGTCCAGACACCATCAGCTACTGGGTTCCCCGGACACAGACGGTGTTGTCCTGAAAAGGACAACCTCCTCCATGTATAGGTTTGCCACTATGGAGGATACGGGTGAGCCCAAAGCGCATCCGTTTATTGGACGATAGAAACCGCCGTTGTATTGGAAGTAAGTGGCCTGTAGACAAAGGTCCAGTAGGGGGCAGATGTGGTCCGTGGTGAGTTTTGTCCTATTTTCCAAGGTGTCCTTTATGAGGTGCGCCTTCACTGCATCCGATGTCGGGATACATGTGAACAGTGAGGCAACATCAAACGACACCATGGCTTCATCCGGGTCCAGCTCGATCTGTTTGACCTTGCTGGCAAAGTCCTGTGCATTCTGGATCTGGTGTGTGGTGTTGCCAACCAAAGGTGCCAAAATCTTTGCCACGTTTTTGGCGATGTTGTAGGTGACAGATTTGATGCTGCTGACCATGGGTCTGAGAGGGGCTCCATTCTTGTGAATTTTTGGGAGTCTGTAAATGCAGGGAATAGCTTCTCCTTGGTACAGTTGCTAATAAAGTGGTTTGTCTCCTTTTCAAGTAAGCTCTTCACCTCTTACTCTTCTGGTACCTCATGCAGTGTCTCTTGTTCTGCTGGAGCAGAAAACCTCTCACTTATTAACTGCCCGTTGGCCTTGTTACACCACCACCCTCTGTCAATATTACTCCTCCCTTTACCAGAGGACGGCGGACCCCATGACTTTGTAGCACCATTGGAGCCAATCTGTACATCTGTGTGATCTCAGTGAAACTCCACTGGCCCATTCTGTCCTTTTGGTTTTCGTAGACCAATCCACTTTTTGTGACCCTAGTTGTGGCAAGAACAATGACGGTTAAAACAATTTCCACCCCAAGGTACACAGTCCTGGAAGGTCCCAACGTCTAGTTACAGACACACTTAGAAGCCACAACCACCACCCTACGTTGAAGATGAGGAGGAAACGTCTAATCATCCATGGTTGAGTCACCCGAATCCCTGTCTGTGGCACCGATTCCGCAACCAGGACTATGTGGCCGGAGATGGATTATGATTATATTGTTTGTACTACCTTAAATGTACTGCCCTTAATTTGATGGGAATTTTTGGAAGGGAAAAAATCACGAACATGGAACCTCGGCAGAAATAAGAGAAGCTAAAATTCAAAGCCCCCCACCCACAACCGCACATCGGAGCAGTGGCTGTGGAAACTGTCTCGAATTACAGGTACCTGGTTGTGCACATATCCAACGACCTCACTAGGAGTACCAATACTTCTTGGCTGGTCAGGAAGGCCCATCAGCGCCTCTACTTCCTCAGGAAGCTGCGGAGAGCTGGACTTGGGAGTCTGGTCCTGAGGAGCTTCTAACACTGTGTGTGGAGAGCATCCTCTGCAACTGCATCACAGTGTGGCATGGCAGCTGCACTGCTGCAGAGAAGAGGGGCCTGCAGAGGGTGGAAAAGGCTGCGCAGAAGACTGGGGAGCAGCCTTACCACCACCTTGGACCTCTACACATCACAATGCAGGGAGAGAGCACTACGCATCATGAAGGACTCCACACATCCCACACACCGACTGTTTCACCTGCTTCCATCCGGCAGAGCAAAACCACCAGGCTAAGAAACAGCTTCTTACCAGAAGCTGTAAGACTGTTGAACTCTAGCCATGCTCTGTAGACTGTCTCCCTCTCTTACGCGCTCACACAGCCTCTAACACTCATACACGCTCTCTCTCTCTCTCTCTCTCTCTCTCTCTCGCTATTGACCTGCACACCATACATTTTAAGACAGTGAAGGTGCAATACTTCTTTACCACAGGTGCAATAATAATATAACTACCTCCTTGCTTTCACATGTAAATTTAGTGGGGGCTAAGACAGGATCCACTAAGCAATGACATGCTGCCTAAGCAGCGTGGCCTTGTATGGGAAAAAGGCATGTTGGAGTTGCAAGTTTCTAGTCTGTCAGAAGAGTACAAGTGTGCTCAGGTTAGATTGGAAATGACACTCACCCAGTCAAAGGACTCTGTGGTTAGGAGTGTGGCACCCATGGTTAGGACAGGCAGGAAGTGGAAGCCAAAGGAGGTAGTGCAGCAAGCACAGGCAGCCCTTACTCATAGGGATATCATAGGTCGGGTGCAGCATGGGAGGTTGTGTGTAGGAAAACCGGTGTGGAGCAAGGCATCAGTTGTAGCAAAGAGGAAATTGACGAAAGTAGACGAAAATACATAGGCAAGAGGAGGTAGTATGGCATGCCAGAGCAGTGTCACAGGCAAAGCAAGGGCAGTGGGTGAATTGGGAAAAACGTTGAACGAAGAACGTTGAAGTGGAGAGAGTTGTGGAGCATGGAGGCTAGTAGAATTAGATTTATGATAGGGGCTACAAATGATGTGCTACCATCTTCCCAGAACTTAAAGCAATGGTTGGGCGAGGAGGCTTCCTGCCCATTGTGTTCTGGGGTGGGCACACTTAGACACATATTATCAGGATGTAAGGTTAGTCTCTCCCAGGGGCGATACACTTGGCGTAAAAACCAGGTGTTGAAATGTTTGGCAGCAGCAGTGGAAGAAAAGCGATTAGAAAAAAATTCTGTAGATGGTTATCGGGAGGCTAGGCACATTAAATTTGTACGCGGGGGAGAAAAGGTTAGATCATTTAAGAGCAGGCACCACGCAGGTCAGCTAAGTGTAGGCGGGGCCTGGGAGCTGATTACTGATTTGAATCAGCAGCCTGTTGTCCCAGCATATATAATAAGCACCAGGCTACACCCAGATATGGACCTGTAGTCTGGGGTAGAGAGGATAGTTTATTTTATTGAGCTTACGGTCCCCTGGGAGGTTGAAGAGGCTTGTGAGTGCAAAAAGAGGCAGAGCAGCAAGGTTGGAGGGCTTGGGTGCGGCCTACAGAGGTGGGCTGTCGTGGTTAATTCTGTTGTTGGTCTACTGACTGAGTCGGGCATTCGGGGACGGAGCTTGAAACATGCGGTCAGTAACGTGTCTCAGGCAGGAGAACGAGCCAGCGAATGGTTGTGGCTAAGGAGGAAGCATGGTAGCTGGGGACTTCATGATGTAAAGGTGGTTTGCGTGAGCAGCAGCTATGTAGCATGGAGGGGGGGGGGGTTCCAGGACGCTGAAGTTCACGGTCAAGCCTTCTTGAGGTGTTGTGGGCCTAACTTGACGAAACACTGATGATGGAAGGTACCCACTTGAAAACCCTGATGATATGCTTCAGACTGCTGTTGGCTTCTATAGATAAATGGTGGTAGGGTAGTCGTGTGCTGGTTGCTTGGTTTAGATGGCTTCTCTACAGCCTGAATTGGGCTCCTTGGTGTATTTTCTTAGGATCTTGGCACAAGGGACTGTAACACCTTGTCCTGTGTAGTAATGAATGCAAGCTCTATAGCCAGAAGGGGAATCTGGGTGTAGAACAGCTTAAACCCAGGGACGGTATAGATGGCGCCATGATAAAGTTCTCCTCTCATTGGCTGATACCATAGAGCGGGAGAGAGGTAAGAAGAGGCCAGCTGACACAGGCTTGGAGAGAGCAATCACCTTCCTTCAGGAAGGAGCAAGGCCTTTGCTTACCACAAAGAGGAAAAAGCCTCGCAGCCTTCAAACACAAAATAATAAGAATGAAGTAGCCTCTATTATAAAAGATTTGAAAACTTTAAAGCTAAAGACATATATGGCATAGACACCAATTTCATAAAAGCTCATCAAGATGTGTTGGTCTGTCCAATCACACGTGTGATTAATCCGTCAATTAGACACTGTTGTCCCAACAGATTGGAAAGTGGCCACAATCACTCCCGGTTTAAAATCTGGAAACAAGCATGATGTAAAAAAAAAAATTACCGGCCAAGTAGATAACCAAAAATCTCAAAAATCGAGAAATGGGCGGCTAAATTATTGCCAGCTCATTTAAACAAGGATCATATGCCTCTGCACCCCATGCAGTTTGGCTTTCGAGCACACTATTCAACAGAAACAGCAATAAATCACTTCCTAGAAAATGTCAAACATGATTTAGACAGTTGTCCTGTTGATGGGGCTGTCTTTCTTGATTTAAAAAGCCTACTAAAAGCACACTAAAGCGAGCATCCCAAACTGCTGACCACCACATCTTATTGTCTTGGCTCACCAAATTTAATTTTTTGGAACAAGCCTATGCTTGGATGCCATCATACCTTACAAACCGTAGTCATTGTGTGACAGTCAGTGGTATCAAATCTCCATTTCTAGACTGTCAGGTTGGAGTTCCACAGGGCTCCATACTTGGGCCCTTACTATTCTCGTTATATATTAACGACTTGCCAAATATTTGCCCACAGACCAATACTCAACTTTATGCCGATGATGCTGTAATATTGATCGAGGGAAAGTCTGATGCGTAAGTCTCAGAAAAACGGTCCTCAGCAACGACCTGTATTGATGAGTGGCTCAGTGAGTCATGTCTTTTATTAAATTCAAAGAAAACTGTCTGCATGATCTTCTCAAAATGTTCAACAGTAAGGTTAAGTTCTAACATATTTTTAAAAGGAGAGGAGCTACAAATTGTCTTGGACTCAACTCTCTCTTTTAATTAACATCTAAAAAAAAGGTAAAATCGTAAATCTTAACCTTAGTAATTTTAGACCAATCTAACCAACACTGCAAGAATATGCTATTGTATGATTTTTTCACATTGAATATTGCATTACAAACTGCTCATTGAGAAGTGTGGCTATTTTAAAACCAATAGAGACTTTATACAAAAAAGCTTTACAAATATTTGATAGCAAGCCATTATCCTTTCATCATTGCCTTATACTTCAGGAATACAAAATCCAAAATTTTGGCAATTTAAAAAAATTCCAACGAGCATGTTCAATGTATAAGATCTTGCATGGTCTGTCGCCAACATCCCTAAGTGAATTTACTAAGTTCAAATCCAGCACATGTGACCACCAATGAATGTTCTTCAAATTCTGACTGATGCCTGAGGGCATGTTTGTGGATTATCGTTGTTCTTGACGGTCAATGTTATAAACCTATGTTTTCATATTTCCCTGATCTGCCAGGGACAACGGATGAAAAGTAGCCATTGGCTAAATCTGGCATATTTACATTTTTATGTTCATGAATATACATTGTCCCTTGAAACAAACAATTTTAATAAAAGAAGAAGATTTGTAGACTGACCTGAATGGAACCACTTGAAGCTGAATGTCAGCAAGACCAGGGAGATGGTGATCTTCAGGAGGAAGATGGACATGCCAGCACAGCCTCTACAGATTAGGGGTGAGGTGGTGGAGATGTTTGAGGACTATAGCTTCCTTGCTGTCGTGATTGACAACAGACTGGACTGGAAATCCAACACCGAGTCTGTGTTCAGGAAACGGATAAGCAGACCGTACTTCCTCAGGAAGCTGCAATCCTTTAACGTATGCAGCAAGATATTGGAGATCTTCTATCAGTCTGTTGTCTCAAGTGTCATCTTTTTTGCGGCTATGTGTTGGGGAACAGCATCAGAGACATAGACTCCTACAGACTAGACAAGATCATCAGGACAGCTGCCTGGTGATCGGTCTAAGGGTGGAGAAACTTGAGACAGGGGTGGAAAGGAGGACATTTAGGAAAGTGACATCCATCATGGACAACCCTGACCACCCCTTCCATCTGACATTGGATACACAGCAGAGCAGTTTCTCCAGCAGGCTGTTACAGCCCCGCTGTTGAACGGAAAGATACAGGAAATTTTTCCTCCCTCATGCCATAACCATATACAACAACTCACTGTAATCAGTTACTGTGGGGAAAATGGAAGTGCACTGTCATGGTTGTTGTTTAGTGGTGCTCATTATTAAAGACAATCTCATTCAGGACTCCACAGCTCCGTCATCGATAATTCCTCGCCGAGCACCACATCGGTGACTGACGTGACTAGGCCTCTGAGATATCAGAAGCTAGTCCACTCAGCGCTCGGCCCCGGAACCTGGCCAGCGCACGCAGGTACCTGCGCAAGGTCATTGTCAAATACCTGTGCTTGCCCTGCCAGCGCTACAATGGGGGCACAAGCCGCTGCGTTCAGACCAGATAAGTTGGCCGGACGCCGGATTGCGGGACCAAGAAGAGCGCAGAGCTCCCTCTTCTCACCGAGAAGAATCCCGAGGAGGTGTGCGATTCCACCTCGTCTATATCGCGACAACCAGCTCAGCCATCGTCGGCCACCGTGACAATCCAGCTACCGGAATTCTGGCAGAGCGACCCCCGATGCCTGGTTTCCTGGAAGTGCTCTTCCATCCAATTTTTGCAGATGACGGCAGGTACTTTTTGGTAGTTGCAGCATTGGACCAGCACTCAACACTGCGAGCCCTGGATCTTGTCCGCCGGGGAGTCAGCTGTGGACCTAATGGATGACATGCTGGCTCATTTCACCGCAAGGCGCAGTTCTGTTGCCCGCGAAGATGCGAGCAGTGACTGGATTTCCCCACCCGGCCTCGGTCAGGGCATTGCAGGAGTTCTTGGGCATGGTGAACTTCTAAAACTGTTTCCTCCCTCACGCTGCCCACTTCCTTCAGCCTCTTTACGGGGCTCTTGGATTCCCGCCCCATATCCAACCTTCCCTTTCTGTCCAAAATCCTTGAACGTTTCATTGCTGCTCAACTTCAAACCGACCCCAACTCCAATAGTCTGTTTTAACCATTCCAGGCCTCTCCTCTTCATCCTTCCTCTTGGCAACATTATCCGTTGTCATGGCCTCCGTTTTCACTGCTACGATGACGACATACAGCTCTACATTTCCACTTCATCCATAAACTCAAACATACAGAAATGAGAACCTGGATGAAGCACGATTTTCTCAAATGAAACAGTGACAAAACAAACAATCATCGGGCCTAAAAACATCACCAGATCCTCCCAAAACCTCTGCCTCAATTTGAACACCACCACCCTCACTCCATCCCCACTCATCCACAACCTCGGTATTCTCCTCGACTCGACATTCTTTTGAATCTCACATCAAACAAATAACCCGGACTGCATTCTTCCAGGACGCCGCCCATCACTCATCTCCTCTGCTGCTGAAAGTCTTATTCATGCCTTCATTACATCCAGAATCGACAGTAAAGTACAATACATTCAAAACACAGCTGCCCGCCCACACCTGCTCTCGCAAACACATCACCTCTGTCCTTCAGGACCTCCACTGGCTCCCTGCGCTTACAGTTCAAGATCCTTTTGCTTTTAAAATCTAAGGTATGATTTTTTTCTGTCTTTTATGATGCTGTTGTGGATTCTAATTGTACTATTTTTGATTTTAACTGTACTTCCTGTGAAGTGTCTTTGAGTATCTAGAAAAGTGCTATACAAATAAAATGTATTATTATTGTTCTTTTGTAGCGGCGAAGCTCATGTCGGCTTCTTTCATGTTTGTGTGACACGACGCTCAACGCTCGCCTCTTCCACTATTTCCAGGTTCTCAAGGCAGGCACTTAAGAGTTTCGTGCTGGACATGGAGCGTAAGGAGCGGGTGTCGCTAGATCGGCTCAAGCCCGCATACAGGGTGGCGCGTGAAGTTCTGATTCCTGCCCAGGTTCCCCACTGTGGTTGCCCTCCGTCCAGGACCCCAGCAGCACCTCCTCGGATCCACTTTCCAGTGCCCCAAGCCGTTCTGAACGAGGAACACCCACTGCCGTTATGGCAGGCCAATCAGGCTGTCCCATTAGGCACTAGTTTGTTTCCAGGGTCCCTTCTGGGTGTTCGTGGGGGGGGGGGCTGTGTGGTGGACACTGATGAGCGTGGCCTCTCACTCGATGGGACTAGGGGCAGGGGGGCATGGCTTAAGCTGGAGGTATATATGCGACCTGGAAGTGCACTTTCGTGGTTGTTGTATAGCGGTATGGTGGTGCTCAGTATTAAAGATAATCTCATCCAAGACTCCAAGGCTCAGTCATCGATTATTCCTCGCCGAGCACCACAACTTTATACATTTACACTTCAGACTTTATTTTATTTTACTTTATTTATATACTTACTTTTAGCTTGTAACCGTCTTGTCCTTGCATTTCTTGCTGCTGCCGCGAAACAATTTACGAACCATGGGATCCTCGAAGCACATCTCATCTCATCATCCAGCACCTAACTCAATGGTGCTCAAACAGTTACCTCATCTTCAACACAAGCAAGACCAGGGCGATTCTCGAGCCTTACCGAGGATCCAAGAGAACGGTAATGCAGTCGAGCGCGTAAACAGCTTCAGGTGTGGGCATCCACATCTCATCCAAACCTGACCTGGGCCGCTAACACCTCATCCCTGGTGAAGAAAGCCCAGCAACAAATCTTCTTCCTCAGGAAGCTGAAGCATGCTGGGCTCTCTGATAAGCTGCGCAGAAATTTTTACAGAACAAGAATAGAAAGCATCCTCTGTCTCAGCACGACAGTGTGGTATGGCGGCTGCACGGTACGAGACAAAAGGAGCTGGCCCGGGTAGTGAGAACAGCACAGGGCATTGTGGGCTGCCTCCTTCTGGATCTGGGCTCCATCTGTGATGCCCGGATGCAAAAGAAGGCCAGGGACATCGCAACACATCCCACCCACCCGGGCAACAATCCCTCTGTGCCGCTCACATCAGGAAAGCGGTACAGGACAATCGAAACCCACACATCTCGGCTGACAAAACAGCTTCTATCCAAGAGCTGTAAAAGCAATCTCACCCTCAAATACCCCCCCTCCCTGCAAGCTACCAAACCTCATTCCCCAGCAGAACCCTCACACTCACACCTGAACCCCTACCTGCTCAGGCACACACAAACACTCCATCCACCATCCCCACAGAGACAATTTCACACCCACCCGACAATCTCAAACCCACCACCACCACTTCAAACCATGGTCATGTTCATATCACCCTTCATGCCATCCTGCTACTATATGTATATACCATGTCCATTTTATATACTATTCATACCGTACTGTTTATATCATGTCTATAACTTGTCTATTTATAATCCTGGTGTCTTGTGGGTAAAGGGTTGAAACACTCAATGAAGTCGGGGCACACAACTAATTATGGGTTGTATCGGGGGCACCATGCGATCTCTGCAAATTCCACCCCACCCAAGAGGACACCTACAACACCATATAATAGTCAGACTGAAAGTTAGGGATCTCTCACAACTAGTCCTATTAAGAATCTAATCTACATCTCACCCTGTACACTTTACTCATGCCGTTAAACTTGTGCAAAACCTGTTTACATCCTTTGCAATATTTTGTACATTTTTTCAATTCTTATTTTTATCTCCACTGTTTACTGATCAATTTGCACTGTCTTGCACTGTTTGCCTGCTCATCTATGTAGAGAGAATTTGCACTGCACTCTCTTCTGTAGTCAATTTGCAGTGCAGTGTCTTGTCTGGAATGTAAATGACACGGTCTTGTAGGATTTCATCATATACGCATGAGTATAACTCCCTGTTTGCACCGAGAGGAGAAGCTCTCCAATCTGTGTTTATAAATCCCACCTGTCCTAAACTACATGGTTCTCCACGTTTTGCTCATTTGCATTCAGAAAGGCCTCCAATTGACCATATGTGGTAGCGGCAATCATTTTAAGATTGCCTGAATGGACTTTTGCCTTTCCAAATTCATGGCAAATGGGGCAAAGGAGAGGAATTTCGCCGACACGGAGACTGAGGTACTTGTAGACGTAGAAACAACCCCAAAAATACTGTTTTTGGATCACTTAATGCAGGAGTGACCAACAAAAGAAAAAAAAATTGGCACGGGAGAAGGTTACAGCTGCAGTTAAACCTGTTGGATCAGGGGAAAGATCAGTCACAGAAATAAAAAAAGAAATGGCTTTAAATCTAAAGTCTGTGTCTCAAAAGAAGTCATGGCCCACTGACATAGATTATCTATAAGTGGAGAAGGATAAGCAGCAACCCAGAGATTCTCCAGTCTGCATACCATGGAGTCCACACTACTGAGCATAACAACTCCTGTTGCTCCTCAACCTGACTGCAATTTTTGAAAACGTGGAACACCATATTTAAGCCAGCAGGACCCGGTGGGCATTTCCGGCACCGCCCTATACTGCTTTTGATCCTATCTGATGACCAAGATGGCGGCGCAAACACATCAGCCCAGTGTCTCCACATTTCTTGCAATTTTGTAGTAGTTTTCCTGCTCATCACTGCTCTATTTATATGGAACAGCTGTGCTTTTACATCCTACAACCCACTTGAGCTTTTGGATACTGGTTAATGCTACTCGGAGAGCGCTTTCAACAATCTTCAACCCATCCCTGAGATCTCCAACACACTGGAGGCTGTGCTGAGGTCGGAATCAAAGGCGGGAGAGGCGGAGGGCTAAGAGCTAAGCTCAGGCTTAAACCGCACCGTAACCTGTGTCGAGGTTCTTAACCTTCAACCCCTTTCACAAGTGAAGGAATCCAAGTGGCTCAACTTCTTTAGACCAGGCGCCTCTCTGAAGGGGAGCTGGTGGGCCCCGTACAAGCCACCATGGGAAAAACGGGCAGCTGACCTCCAGTGTGGGATTGTGCATGGCACCATAGCCACAAACATACACAGGAAACACATTTTGAATCTGGCGGGACAGGAGACTGTTGGTTTTGTTCACACCCTGAAACGTTGCCTCATTTGTTTATTGAATGTGTTACTGCCACTGTTTGGTTTCTTGAAGGGTTTGTTTCTTGGTTTGAGGGTTACCATTACTTTCCTTTTGTTTATTTTTGGTCCGAAGTATTCGGAGGATAATAAGCTGTGACGTGCGGTCAGGGGAGGCAGTGCCTCACCTGTCATGATTGGCATGCCATGTAATTTGCATGTGCAATATGCATTAAGTGTAATCTATGTAAATCATCAATATGTTTTCAAAAACATTTTTATTTTGCACCTTAACTTACCATATCCTGGCTTATGTATATGATCCAACGGGTTCTACACTCTGCGGGCCAACAAGTAAATAAACACAAACAGCAAGAAGACGTCAAGTGCGCTTCTTTTCCCTCAACATGGAGGATTATATAGCTGAACTCAGAATTTCTCAAAACTGGACTTTCAAGTGATAAATAATGGAAGATCAACGCCGGGGCTAAAAGTTTTGCTAACTTCAGGAAGGAATATAACACGCTCTTTTAAAACGGAGTGGTGCATCCAAAAGGACTGGCTGTGTGGATGTCCCGCGGAAAAAAAAATAAAAATAAAAAAAAAAAATAAAAAAAAAAAAAATAAAAAAAATTAAAAAAAAAAAAAATCGCCTTTTCTGCTTCCCTTGCCTTTTTTTTTAAAAGTCTGCTGATGTCTGGACTCAAATGGGATATTGTGAAATAAA